>VMOF01000369.1:27189171-27232301 GCA_011764245.1 Trialeurodes vaporariorum | reverse complement strand
TTTTAAAAAAAAAGTGCAATGGAAGTGGACTTCAGAACAAGAAAAAGCATTTCTTAACATTAAAGAACTGGTAGTCAATGCCCCCACACTAAAAATCTTCAACCCTAGTCAAAATGCAGAAATTCAATGTGATGCTAGCAAGGACGGTCTTGGTTGCTGCCTTCTGCAAAACCAACAACCTGTAGCCTTTGCTTCAAGAAGTCTAAACGATGCGGAAAAGCGCTACAGTCAGATAGAGAAAGAAATGCTTAGCGTAGTATTTGCGGTTAATCGTTACCACCAATACATTTATGGTCATGATAACATCAAAATCCTTAATGATCATAAACCACTTGTAACTATCGTTAAGAGAGACCTTCATAAAAATCCCGCCCGACTGCAACGTATGCAACTCAAATTGTTGAAGTACAAATTTACTTTGGAATATTTGCCAGGCTCGAAAATGTATATCGCCGATATGTTATCTAGAGCATTCTTAAAAGACAAGTTTCCTGAAGACATAGACATGACGCAAGTAGTACATGCTATTACCCTAGAGGAAGTCCTGCCTATTCCGTCCAGCGATATCTTGAAATTACAAGCAGCAACTGCGGCTGATCAAGATTTGAGTGCTTTAACAAACTTCATCAGAAGCGGATGGGTAAGTGTCAACCCAAAAAACACTTAATAAAGAATTGAAAATTTTCTACGGACTTCGAGATGAACTTAGTGAGAATGAAGGTTTAATTTTCCTCAATGATCGTCTAGTCATTCCAAAAGAACTTAGAAACTATATGGTTAACTTAGTTCATTCTAAAGCTCACCTCGGAATTACCAAAACCGTTGCTCGTATTAAAGGTATCATGTACTGGCCCAGTATGTTTGAGAATATTGCCGACTTAATCAATTCATGTGCAACTTGTCAAAGATTCCAGAACAACAACGTCAAAGAGCCTCTAATACCATCAGAAACTCCCCAGTTTCCATTTCAAATAATTGGAATAGACATTGGAGAGCATCAGAAGAAAACATTCCTGGTCGTCGAGGACTATTACTCCAAATGGTTAGACATTATTCCTTTAGCTAGTAAAACGCCTACGGAAATTATCAAGAAACTTAAAATTCTATTCTGTAACCACGGGACTCCGACTGATCTAAGGTGTGACAATAACCCGTTCAAAAGTGAAGAAATGTCAAAATTTGCCGAAGAATGGAATTTCAGGATAGTCCCCTCCAGTCCCAGATATCCAAGATCCAACGGTCTCTCGGAAAAAGGAGTGGGGATCGCAAAGAAGCTCATCAAAAAGGCAAGCCACTCGGAAAATGACCTCTACGAAGCCCTCCAGGAATACCGAAACACCCCCATCATCGGTCTGAATCTATCACCAAGCCAACTACTAAGGGGAAGACTTTTACGGAATAAGGTCCCAACAACTGTAAACCTGCTGAACCCAAAGGTTTCCCCGACAACGACGCAATCCGACAAAGGATGGAAAACATCAAACGGAAAGAAAAAGCACATCACGACAAAACAGCAAAGCAACGTAAACCCTTTTCCCACCTGGGACAATCAGTATACATGCGATGGGACGACTACTGGAAGGAAGTACCATCACAAAAATCCTTAGCGAGCCGAGGCCTATTTGGTTCAAAGTATCGATGGAACCGTCTATCGAAGGAATTCTTCATTTCTTCGCCCTCGAAGAACTCAAACTCTGTCTTTCCCCTCGTGCCAAGCCTAACTCTCAAAACAATAAGCAATCTCTAAAATTCAACCTTTTTCTGTTTCAGCTTCCCAAAAGTATTATTTCAGATGCTCCAGCGCGAGCGACAACAACTCCCGACGCACTGATTCCAGCAATTGTCAACCCGCCAGTCCCTGGTCGTGCTGTGGAACAGCATCCATCCATACCTGTTAGTCATTGTACCAATCGTCCCAAAGTGCCATTGTGAAACCTCGTAAATTCTGGATTATCTATAGGAAAAAAAGAAAGAGCCTCTTTTTTTTAGTTTTTTTATTTTAATTAAAATCTTGTGGGAAAGGGGGTTTTGCATACATGCATATTGCATAGCGCGCCCTATTTACAAAATAGAGAGACTGCCTCTGTAATCTCTGGAGCTGAGAAGATCTTTGCTGTAATACTAACCTAAGTAAAAAGTAAGACAAAGCCCGACGTGTTTTAGATCGCAAACGAATCATGAATAATTTGAATAATTAATAAAGAGTATAAGTTTTATCGTTAATCATCTAAGTTATTTACGTCTATAATTTCACCCCGGGTTTTCCCAATAATACAGCCACCCTTCACTTCATTCTTTACTCCTTGCTGCCTGATGGATTCTGGTTTTATCCTCCAACTTTGCTCGGTAAATCAGAAAACAGTGTTTTTTTAGTCGGAGTCTTGCGGAGGTGCAACTCTTTCACCTGGACTGTTTTAAAGTGAATAACAATTTATCATTATCTAGTATGTAGTGCCGTGACCGAGTTCTTAACTAACAAAAAAGTTTTAGATAATTCGCTGTGGAATTCGGTAAACCCACGGGTGCTTCTAGCTTTTGTCTCTGAGGCTACCGTCATGCCTACCTTTTAAATACCTAACCCTACCTAACCATACTATTTGTTATTGGTGTCGTGTCATGCAAACCCTTGAATTTGCTCACTGAACTCTGTATATTTAATAATATCTCGCATTTATTGTGGTCAGTGTGTTCCTTGATTCTGGGCTGGGTTGCTCATTCTTTTTGTCGCAAATGAAGCCTGCTCGGCCCCCTCTACTCAGTTCGTCAGTCTCGGGTCACCTTTCCCCATTGTATCTGAGCTGCCATCATAATGGATGATACTGCATGTAGATCCAGTCATACATGTAGTCACCTTAAGTCTGAGCTGTTAGTCAAGTATTTCTCGTATCCGAGGGTTGTGAAAAAAAACCCTGACCCAGAAATCTTTGCGCCGACAGTTAGCTAGTTCAGCAGAAGGATATGCAGCCTGATCATATCTCTACTAGAGGAAGTAGTGTGTAATAAAGCATTCACGAAGGAAAAATTCCTCAACCTAGTAATAACCTCTCTCAGCTATTCTTTACCAGACCAGAATGTGTCTCTATTTGTTCATTTTGGTTATATTCTATAACAATCCCAGACTAGTAGTAAGTAGTAAATAAGGGGCGGAAGTTTTTCTGTTGATTGTGAGGGTGATTCGATTAATTGGTATGCGTGGTCTTACATGAGATGGCAGTTGACAGCTTGAACTGCTCTCTGAGCAATTGATAAGCTGGTGCTTCTGCCTATTTTTTGATGCGCTGCGACATCACTTTGGGACCAACTGTAGGCAAAATCAAACTGTAATCTATACTAAGCTGAACAACCTCAACCCTTCTGATTATTTGATGAGAAGATATTTATTTAATGGTATATTTGGTAGAGAACCACATCAACTGACTGCTTGTTTACCCATCTTAAACACATTTACTTACTACCGTAGCTCTTCTCCAGCTTTCTGCACTCCATAAATTTTTTTCTTACATTGTTTCTGTATGCTGTAATTTCATATCAAATGATACACAGAAAATGTAGGTACTAGAGGTCGTTTCAGGAGGGAGGGAGGGAGGGAGGGAGAGGGAGGGGGAGAGAGGGAGGGAGGGAGAGAGAGAGTGAGAGGTTGAGAGCAAAGATTATTCATGTTTCAGACAGATTTTGATTAGATACTTCAACCGCGGACTAATCCTGCGTCAAACTGTTGCTCAAATTTTTACAATCATGATGCTGTGTCATGCTGTGCCAATGCAAGTCAGCAATGTCTTTTAAGCTTTGAACCTTTGAGAACAGATTTAAGCTCATCTGCAAGCACCCCGGCCCATAAAAGTGTAGCTGATCAGTTCTCTTGTTCTAAAAATCCTCTCTCTGCATTCAGTGTACACCAGGAAGTAGCTAGATTTGCAGAAAGAAAGGCAACATGATGCACCAGAGTTTGTGAATGCCTTGATCCGCAAAAATTCCCAACTACAGGAGGAAATTGAGTTTTATAAATTTTCATGAGATTAAGTGTGATCATTGCGGACATGTTAATAGAAATTCTAATCTCAGCAGAATTTTGCAACTGCCTGTAAGTTTAAATGAACAGAGTATCACCAACTTGATCAAAAATTATTCTTCGTGGAACTATCCCGAGGGTTTAAAGTGTGAACTTTGTTGATGCGGCAATAAGAAAAAATGCACTTTTATCAGTAATACAGGAAAATGCTCACTATCCAATATTATTGAATAAGTGGGAAAATGGAAAAAGTGTCAAAATAAAAAATTTTTCAACTAGATGATCTCCGTTCATCTGATCTTACTGTTAATGGTAGTCTCTTCAGGTTGCATTCAGGGATGTTCCATCATATGGAACAGTGACAGATTCGGGTCACTACACGGTTGTTGTGCGCTTGGAGTATGATAAAAAATTTGAGCAAATGACCAAAACATTTCTGAGTGTCGATGACCCGGGGGGACCAAGGATGCCTACTTGCTGTTCTATTGTAAGATGGAATAATTGCGACGAATAACTAAATTGAACCAAACCTTTTTAAGAAAGATGGACTCAATGGCAATTAATTCATGCCAACATTCTTGCGTGTCTGCACACCTAGCAGGTTTGTTTAAATTTCAACAATTGCCATTTTTAAGCTCGGTTCGATGATTCATGTACATAGTGAACTCGAGCGGCGGAGGTTTTAGTGGGTATGCCACACTCTAATACTATTCAAGAGACATGCTGGAGAATCTCACCAGAGCCCTTTTAAAAAGGGCAGGTTATAAAAACTTTGCTCATAAAAAAAAAAAAAAAAAAAAAAAAAAAAAAAAAATAAAAAAAAAAAAAAAACAAACAAAAAAAAAAAAAACAAATAAAAAACAAACAAAAAAAACCCAATGCAATCAGAGATTGGTAACATTTGATTTGTATTATCAACCACCAACTATTTGCAGTTGAACTCAGCTTTTTGGTCAAGCCAGAATCATCCAAGTGTCTCCCCAAAAAGGGCACTGATATTGCCCCAAAAACTTTTAAACAAAATGATTTAAAATAAAAAAGCTGGCCAAGCAAAAAAATGTCTCCCAACTCCGCTTCTCCTTCCTTTTTCTTCTCTCCCCCAATTTATTTTTTTATTGCAAGCTGGTTCATTTGACTTTTCACTCCTTGCTAAAATCCAAATTTCCGAGATTATGGCTCTCTTTTTTTGCGCCAAAAGGCACTGAAATCAGGGAGCCAAGTTTACTTTCTTTTTTCTAACTCCGTGCCAGTATGCAATCTGTGATACCGCGCACACTTTTAACCAACGAGGCGGGAGGCTGGCTGGCTGAGTTGACTGATTAGTCGACGCCGCTAACGCGGCGCGACTGCTGGGGTTTCGATTGTTTTTTTCGATTAATCGCACAAAAATTGCTGATATAACACGGAAGTCAAGGAATCTGCGGTGAAGAAATTATTACCACTGCCGTCTCTACAAATCAACGAAAGAGAGGGGGGGGGGAGAGGGAGAGAAAGAGAAAGAAAGCGGGGTAGTCACAATTTATTTCAAGAAAAAATTGGAAGAAAAAATTGAAAATGAAGGAGGAACTTCAGACTTTGGCCGGGGGTTTTTTTTTGGGGGGGTATTGGTGAAATGACTGTCGGATACTTGGAGACGTTTTCTGAGAATTTGAATGGGAAAAAAACCCCCCCGGGCCAAAATCTGAAGTTCCTCCTTCATTTTCAATTTTTTCTTCCAATTATTTCTTGAAATAAATTGTGACTACCCCGCTTTCTTTCTCTTTCTCTCCCTCTCCCCTCCCCCCCTCTCTTCGTTGATTTGTAGAGACGGCAGTGGTAATAATTTCTTCACCGCAGATTCCCTTTACTTCCGTGTTATATCAGCATATTTGTGCGATTAAACGAAGAAAACAATCGCAACCCAGCAGTCGCGCCGCGTTAGCGGCGTCGACTAATCAGTCAACTCAGCCAGCCAGCCTCCCGCCTCGTTGGTTAAAAGTGTGCGCGGTATCACAGATTGCATACTGGCACGGAGTTAGAAAGAAAGAAAGTAAACTTGGCTCCCTGATTTCAGTGCCTTTTGGGCTAAAAAAAAAGCCATAATCTCGGAAATTTGGATTTTTGCAAGGAGTGTAAAGTCAAATGAACCAGCTTGCAATATAAAATAAATTGGGGGAGAGAAGAGAAAGGAAGGAGAAGCGGAGTTGGGAGACACTTTTTTGCTTGGCCAGCTTTTTTACTTTAATCATTTTGATTAAAGTTTTTGTGGCAATAATAATAATACCTGAGTATTAATTGTCGTAGCCGGAGTGAGCGGAAAATGTAAACGATCAATCAGACATTTTATTTTCTGGAACAAACTGTTTCTAACTCTCACAAGGCAAAACGAGGATGGGTTGAAGTTCCCGAGAGGAGTAAACTCTGAAAAGGAAAATTTTGGTCTCCGCTAACCCACAGGTTTCGTTCGAAAAGAGGGTGACTAGTCAGAAGATCAAAAAAATACACTCGTCAATAGACTTCAGCAATGTTTCGGCGAATCAAAACAAGAGTGAAATTGAACGTTTATTTGCTTCGAAAGAATGGAAGAACAGAAATAGACTTAACATCTGTGAGACATGCCCGACATAAATGATGATTGCGAGTTTGAGAGGATGAGAGCTGCAAGCTGCAATAAGAAAGTACATAACCTAACTTTACCTAACAATCGTTGCTACTTGCAAACAACAAACCAAGTCCTACCCGCCATCTTTGAAATTTGCGATCTGGCTTTTCTCAACCTGACATTCGTTTTTTACCGATAACTTTCTTATTTGGCAATGAAATCGAGCCTACTTAGCAAAAGCACGTTCCTTGAATTTCAAGGATTGCATCCGTACCAACGATTCTTAATTACAAGCCATGGTCATTGCTGTAGCCTTGGCTAAAGAATGGTCTTAAAAACAGCAAATTTCGACGGTTATTTCGTTTTATCTCCCTTAATACTTATCGAAATAGATTTTCCTTCAAAAGCGAGCATCCTGACGACAAGCCGGTTCTTTTGGTACCAAGCATTTAATGTTTCGTGCAGTAGTTGCCTGGATATTGATGTCAGAATGTGGAGTACCGCGAGATGCCATTCTGGAGCGATTTACCCTAATAAATAAGGGTTTTTGGACGATTTCTCTTCCAAATCTAACTAATAAGAAAATTCCTTCGTACACGCACTGCTTCATGACATGCGGATTCCGAATATATACAACACTTGAGGGTTTTGTTCTACGGTTTACTCGGAAACCGTGACAGACCGGCCGAATTTCCATGAAATGCCATGAAATGAGCTGATGCGTGTATAATAAGTGTTCACGGTGCTCTCCCAGGTTGCGTTTTCTGACTTGGCCTGGGCGGCTACCGCCACTTCTGATGTATTATTGAGTTCACCGGTTTTGATTGTTGAAACTACTAACAGAAATACTTTTGACGCGTAATACTCATTCGTTTGGTAGCTTAGAACCACTAGCGTAGCGTGCGATTTGTCAACGTTGCACCGTGTCCATTTAAGCCCATGTATAGTAGGTCGAATGCGAGGGTGTTCGTCGAACACCCGCTAGTTCGACCATTTTCATGGGTTTGAATAGACGAACTGCACCGTTGCCAAATTTCAAGCTACGCCACTGCAGTTAAAACGTTTTAATACTGCTCTTTTTATGACACTTAATATCGGCGTCAACGAAAAGTCCTGTTACCGTGGAATTAGTCTTAATTATCTGAATTTTTCATATTTTTGAACGCACTGACGGGATATTCCATTTTTTTTTTTTTTTAAATATTCGTTAGGGTGCGAATAAATACGACCTTCCGAAAGTGGAAGATGCAATTGAAAATCAACTTCTTAGTGCAGCAATACCATTTTGAGGGAGGATAGGCGGAAATAGTGTTTTCTCGACTCCAGTCAAATACGATCTTATCGAGCCGCAGATACGATTTTAAATTAAGAAATTAAAGCTCGTGAGAGAGCCGAGAATTGAACCGAAAAACTGAAATAAGATGCTGTTGACACCGTTTTGAAGCTTATTTCTCACAGACTGGCGGGAGGGCCGGTCGATCCAAGTCGAGAGGATAAATAAACGAATGCACCGGCATGAATGAATGAATAAATGCATAAAATTTAAATACATGAATGAATGAGAAAGTGAGTGAGAAAGAGAGATGGAGAGAGAGAGATGGAGAGAGAGAGAGAGAGAGAGAGAGAGAGAGAGAGAGAGAGAGAATGAGAGAGGGGGGAGAAAGGGTAGTTACTCACTTTTCTCATCGACGAATATTGGCGTCCAGGATACTTGAGATGAATATAATTTGACCCATAAGGCAAGGATAAACACTCTGAGAGTGAGTGATCCCATACGGATTCACGATGGAGCACCGCGTTTCAAGGAATCAGAGAAATCATTCCGCGAGTATCATATTTTTCATCACGATTTCAAAACATTTCCATCGCAAACTTCTGATATCGATTTGATTACGTTTTTATGGGAGATCATCGATTGAAAACAAAGCGCATCGGAACCGCACTGCGATCACTAGCTTTTTAAAATTAGTCTTCGTACTCTGGAAATTAGACGATCGTCCGACCATTTGCCTCGTCGTCGTATAATCCCTCCAAATGGCCATCCACTGGCGCCCTCTTCAGCTCGATTTCAACGATTTTATCACCCGCGATCTTGTCGATATTTCGAAAGAAAAAATCACACTCCGAACTGGCGAAAAAAGCTAAGCCTATTTTTACAGTTGCGTCTGAACTTTATCGAGAAGATTTATCATCGATTTTATTTAATTAATATATTTTCCCCTCCAATTACATTCGTCGACAGTAGAATATCTGTTTTAATTCTTTGTTATCTATACGCATTGACAACTGTATTGTTAACACGGTCACTCAAGTGAAAACGGCACAAAATTGATTTTCTATGATATTTCGAGTTTCGCAAGGAGATTAACGAACTAGCAACGAGAATTATGAAATGCGATTGGCGCACAAACACCCGCTAGTTTTTCCGCGCACTTGGAACATTCTATAAAGATCTCCAGATACGTGAATAATAACAAAACTCCAGAATCGTCATTCAGCAGCGATTTTATGACAGCTCCAGAATCGTGAAATTACGGTCCACGATGATGACAAGTCTGTAACAGAAAAAAAAACAGGACATTTTATTAAATATTACTCCTAAAACTTTTTGCGGGTGATTTCTTGGTATCAGTATATGAGAGCTGCTCTTTTAACTTTACGTTAAAGCGATGGTGCTGTCTATGTGGTTAGAGTTGACCGTTGCTATGGTAACCATCGTTAATTTTCCCGTTCAGCTATAGCTTAATAAAGGCTACTCAATACTCATGGATAGCTGAAAAGCGAGCAATTCAACGATGGTTACCATTGCAACAGTCAAGTCTTAAAATTCTAGACCTTCTAGGCTTTCACACTGAGAGGAATCACTTCTTCAAAAACAAGAAAACACGTGTACTTGTGACAGTAAAGTTCTGATTGCATGAAGGAGAATCACTGTCACAACAAGGAATCTTTTACTAGAAGCAGCAGACATTTTTCTAAGGTTAAAGGAATTCCCCCTTAGTCGATATTTCACTATGCAGTTTCTTTAACGAAATACACCTTGGATTAAAGAAAGAATTCCCTCAGTGTATATTCATAGAAAGTCTTAACGATCAGTGTAACGAAAAAGTAAATGATTAGCTCGCAGGAACTTTGGCTGATGAGCCTAATATTATTGAAGCATATAAACCCTGTGTAAACGGAGTTAATATATCACCATTGTGACATTCCAATCTAATTTTCCCAATTAATTATTTAACCAATAATCAAATGGACTAAAATTTCAAAAAAACTGTGTATACGTGTAATCCATTTATCATATAAGTACAAAAATGCAAACACGGAAAAATTACCGAACTTTACCAAAGTTTTACCAAAGTTCGTTGAAGTCCACGAACTACAACAGAAACACGATAGATAAATCGCTAAACACAATGAGGATCATAATTAGCTGAACTGTCTGGCTCGGCATTTTTTCGCCCTTTAGTTAGCGAGTTCTCAGGTCGGTATACAAGATTGTACTCCAATCGATGCTGTTTCTGGAGGAGGACGGGCCTTCGGAAAAATTATGTGAACTAATTATTATGAAAATCAGTATTGCGATTACTTCAGGATTTCTTCGGAAAAGGTCACCTGAATGGTTTAGAGGACTTGTTATCAACAGACTTTCTATCAAAAAGACCTCTTCAATTTTAAAGCGGATTTTTTCAAATGATTTTTCTTGATTTCGTAGTTTTTTAATTAATCGATTTTCACTTAATTTTATCGTTCATAGGGCGTTTCAGCAGGCAACATTCAGCTTTATTTTTATTTTCATGTATTGTATACATTCGTTCCCACTTTGGTTTCCGTCATTCAAGTTTTCAGATTCTGTCGCAAAGCGCAAGCACATTAACCTAATGTCGCTATCTGTATACGTGTATAACGAAGTTTTGGCTTTATTCAGCTGCCCCCCCTCAACACAAAAGTTAGCTTAAAGAAAATAACGGTTAAGAATTTTAATTTTGCTTTCGTTTTCAACGAATGCATTTATCATTTCCTACAACTAAACTTATTCCCAGTTATTGAAGATAGTCCATTCCATTTGAGGTTGAATCATACCAGAGTTTTTGCCAAAAAAAAGAAGAAGAAAATTTCAATTTTATAAGAATGTTTGTTTTGATAAATCTTTGTTGGTTTTCAGCCATTAAAACAAACGGAAGATAAACCAAGACACCCCCCCCCCCATACTGCGAGGTTAACTTAACTGAGCAGGGGTCGAACAAACTGACTTTCTCGCACCTCAAAACAACCCCATTTCGTCCCCTCGCGCGCCGAGTTTGTTTCCGAGGGTGAGAAATACTCGCAGTTCGCACTTCCATTCTCCGAGTGGATTTTCCGAGGTTTCAATTCAATTCACAACCCTCCTTTTATACTTGCGAGTTACTGCTCGAGAACACTTAACAATTCGAGGAGGGGAGTGTCTAGGGCTAGGAGTCTTGACTAATCAGGTAAGAACGACACCAACTTATCCTGATTTCTGAGAAATGGTTGTGGGAAATTAGTTTATATATGACATCGCTACAATGACTTCATCTGGAAAGAAGGTAGGTTGATAAATCCATAGCTGGTTATGTGTGGACCAACTTTCCATCACAGAGAAAAATGCTTCGGTTGTTAGAACTGCAGATTCGACTTATTTTGATCACCGAAATTTTCGGTTGAATTAACCAAAATGTTCGGTCGTAAGTACCGAAGAAATCGGTAAGTATAACCCAAATTTCGCCTCTACCTAATACTCAGTATTACTAATGAAGCATTCGGTATCAGGACCGAACATTTCGGTTCCTCTAACCGAAAACTTCGGTGATCAAATTTTACCGAAGTATTTTTCTCTGTGCACATACAGTATTTCATTTGTAAGTATGTACTCTTCCTATGGAATAAAGGTACTTCGCTATAGAAGCGTTACTGTCACAAGACTCTGTATATAAACTCCTATCCGACCCGCGAAGATTCAAAAGAAGCCGGTTGAGTGCGAGAACGAGTTGGTAATCGACTTCAGCAGCATTATCCGAATTTTTGGCAGTACTTATTATTTAGTACGATGGACTGTGAGAGCATGAAATAATATTAATTACCTCATAAAAGAAGCGCCATTATCATAACCCAATCGGAAAAATCACATTGTCACAATCTTGTCATTTCATTGGCACAATCTTAGAGATTCAATCTTGTCACAATCTTGTATTAATATTGTATTAAGATCACTATGTTCACAATTTTTTGAAACCAACGGCAAGATTGCTGAAAGGTTGTCTAAATAAGATTTCAGTAAGATTGAGTCGGGAAGATTACTACAAGGTTGTCGAAATAAGATGCCAGTAAGCTTGTAGAAAGAAATGAACAAAGGAAAAGGTTGCGCGCTCTACGTACGAATTTTGGAACTAATTTGTTGGTACTTGCCTCTGATTACCACATACTCTGGAATCTTATTACACATATTGGAGACATTATATTGCACATTTAATTATTTGACATTCGACATAGACATTGTACACATGCACGGAAATTCATGGACAGAGAACATTTACAAATATTACCTGGAGATGGTGAGGAATTGAACCTGGGCCGCTTCGGTGGCAGACAAGTGTCTTACCCGTTGAGCTACGACCGCTCGCGTAGGAACTCCTCGAATAATTCCTACTTAACCCGCCGTTAGTCGCGCCTCGTCGCCACCCGCGACAAAATTATTTTTCCAATCTTGTAGAAAGCTTCGGTTGACAAGATTGTCTCAATATTAATTTTCAAACCTTATTGTGACAACATTGTAGCAAAATTATTTTTCCAATCTTGTAGAAAGCTTCGGTTGACAAGATTGCATCAATATCAAAGAGACAATCTTGAACCAATCTTTGAATAACAATATTACGTCAATATTCCGGTTACAACCTTTCCTCACCAACATTTCTACAATATTATATAAATATTTGAGTGCCAAGTTTTCTCTTCGCATACCATGATAAGATTGTAACAATATTAGTTTCCAAAGATTAATGTGACAATATTGCGGCAACCATATGGCAATATTGATAAGCAAATCTTTCGTTGGTAACCATTCCCCAACCTTGGACAATCTTTATACAATATTATGCCAAGGTTTTCCGATTGGGAAGGCTAGGTATATAAACTCCCTTTGACGGACCTTTGTTTTAATTACTTAGGTTGGAGTCAAAATGGACTTTTGACCAGTGTTTTCATCGACATAATGCATTGGGAAAAACTCACCTGACCGAACTTCACTGAGAGAATTTTTTTTTTTTTTTTAATCCAAGGTGTATTTCGTTAGTGTTAAGAAAACTGCACAGCGAAATATTGACTAAGGAGAAATACCTTTAACCCAATGAAAATGTCTGCTGCTACAAGTAAAAGATTCCTTGTTGTTACGGTGATTCTCCTTCATGCAATAGAACTTTACTTCGTGCAAGGAAAACTGTCACAAGTAAACGTGTTTCCTTGTTTCTCGAGAAGTGATTTCTTTCAGATTTTCAAGCACTTCCGATTTATTTGGGACACCTTTTCTGATTATAATAACGGTTTCATTATTTTGTAAAAACGAGGCGCAAAACGACTTCATAATTTTAGAGACCATGCAGAGAAAATCCACAGTTCGTTACGTTTGTTATTCGTCTGATTTCCATTTCGATTTAGGAAACGGAACTCGAAATCTCACCAAGCAACCGCGTTGGTGTCAACCGTGACACCATTCACCGCTCTATTCTCAATTCTCCAGACTGTTGTGTGATGAAAAAACCTTGATTTCTACAATTCGCATTTATCGCGCCAAGGCACAACCACAACTCGCAAGTCTTTTTTTCCGAATATCCTAGAAAGCTGAGGTTACTTTGCGCGGGAAAGAATTTTCTTATTCTGCCTCTCTTTCCCTTTATTTATTATTCTAAAAAAAAATATTTCCATTTCCATCTGCATTCAACTTTTCCGGCGAAGCAGGCCGTGCGTGGCTGCACTCCACTGCTGCCGTACATCTGTCGTCACGCCCTTCATTCGAATAGTCACAAATAAAAAGTGCCTTGATGTTTTTTTTGGCAACAGCAAAATGTTGTAGATTAAATTTTCCATAAATTTTACGTCTGCGTGGCTTCTTGCACTTTTCATAATTTCGAGGGAGTGCTAAACCAACACGAAAAGGATATGTAATCAAAGAAAAGAATGACGAGTTTTCAGGAAAGCAAAAAGAACTCTTGGCAAAGCTACACAATTAACACGACTTTGATTCGTCTTTCTGTTTTTGCTTCGTAACGATATATTCAGAAATGAGCTTTCCAAGTTTGCTCAATTAACCCTTAGGTGCCTAATGGGGAGTGAATTTTCAGCCCACGCCAGTATTTTGAAGATAAAAAGCTAAAAACTTTCAACGAATCACTCCAAGCTTCCATGTATCCCTCCGATGAGGTTATTTAGAAGCTTTCTACCAAAACTCCGGAAATTTTCATCAAAATTTCCTGCATTTAAAGGCAAGAAAGTAGAAATGATGAATATTCGACCCCCCCCCCCCCCCGGGGGGCATCAACACATTTTGCTGCAGTTTGGGGAAGAACATTTTTTTGGGACTATACTAATTAATTTCAAAATTCAAAGAAATCAAAGAAAAGTTTGTTACAGACTTTTGGAATATTTGAACTTAGTTTTTTCGGAAATTTCCTCGCTAAACATTTAAATTTGGAACAATTTGAAAAAATGTCACTAGTATTTCTCAGATAATGCTAGACAAGATGGTTTTTACAGATTTGAAAAATATTAAAAGAATAAGCCCTCAGCAATAGTTTTCAGTTGGAGGGAAAGTTCATCCCCCTTAGTTATCAGAAAGTGGAAAATAGCGTTGGCATACAAAGCTTAAATGAGCGCCGTCGAATGGATTGGAGTCAACTTTTAACAGAAAATGCCTGAATTCGATAATAATATGCGGGATACACTCTTAGAGTGGTAGACGACAAAATGGACACAGACACAGCTTTAAATCGATCTAACCGAAAATTACCATTAAATAACCGAAGCATTCTGATTAATTTACCACACTCAATTCTGCTGATATTTTGTTTTTTTGTTTTTTGTTTTTTGTTTTTTGTTTTGTTTTTTTTTTTTTCCCAGAGAAATCTTTAATATGAACATGAATGAATGAAGATTCTGTGCAGTAGCACGACCGTAACGTATATCTGACAGCACTGAATTTCGTCTATTTAAGTCAGGGCTGCCGTTTTGCGTATAATCAATGTTATTTTTCAATTCACCGATGATTCCACCGGTTGAGAAAAGATTACACAGTTCAGTTCAGTGCATGACTAAAATAAACTAAAATACTCGCATCTGTAATCTTTTCTCAACCGGTGGAGTCGTGATGACTTTAAAAAACTTGCGGATATTTTAATTAATCAACGGAGTTTCCACCGATTAAGGAAAGATTACAGATGCGAGTGTATTCGTGCATTACAGTTATACACAGAACTGAACTGTGTAATCTTTTCTCAACCGGTGGAAGCATCGGTGAATAGAAAAATAGCATTGATTATACGCAAAACGGCAGCCCAGATTTAAGTCCACGCGAACATAGTCGAATTCTAAGGGGGTTCACCGTTCATCCAACCCTTCGACTTTTTTTAAGGGGTTTCAGTGGACATTTAAGTCAGCGTTGCCACACCAAATATTATATGACCGCGCCTCCGAATCTGTGTCTTGCCGAAAAATATCTCCGCAACTGAAAAACAAAGCCGCACGATTCACGCTGGAAAAAAAAAAAAAGACAGTCATTCCGGGTGGCGCGCTTCTGATATGTTTTCAAATTCCGCAACGGTGAAAGCGCTGAAAGAATGCGAGCGTGAGAAATGGGAGAAAGGGGGTGGTGAGGGAGGGGGTCGATAAGGGTGGGAGAGGGTTGGAGAAAACGACGTGTTTCGGGGGGGGGGGGTGCAGAGACGCGTGGTGGGTCGATCGTTTATTTTCTAGCGATGCAAGTTTGAGTTTGAGCTCCAGTATTGCCAGATTTAAGGCTTTAGGCTGTATATTTCCCACAAGACTCAATGGAAAATACACGGTTTTTAACCTCAAACCTGGCAACGTACTGTTGAGCTCTGGCTTGGTCTGCAGTAGGTATAGTATACACAACAATTGATTGTCGGAAAACTTGCGTCGTGGATTCCCACTCGTATTTCTGCGATTTATTCCGCATTTATTACCCCCGGCCCCTTTTCGCGGGCCCCCTCGACCTAGCCGCGAGCCCATGTACAGCCCCTCTTGTATACACAACCTCTTACACAACAAAGCTATTAGTCTTTATTTATGGATTATTGGCCGCCTTTTGGAAACTCTTTAAAGTCGTATTGTTTCAATGTTTCATCTATCTGCAATCTTATACTTACATTCGAACGCTACTGCACACAAAATTGAAACATATATCTTTCTGGACGTGGAGAACAAAAATCAAGAATATTAGCCGGGGGAAAAAAACACATTTTGCAGGTGTTTTAACAGTGTTAAAAATACTTACGATTAATAACCTTTTTGACCCTAAGGTATTTGACCATTTAGGTATATGTCGCAGGCAAATCGCAATATTAGGCAAATCGCAATCTACTCATTTACTATCAGAAAAAATTCAGATCAAGTGTAATGGTGACTTACAAAATAGTTGTATCGAGATTTACTTTAGCTCATTTGAAAGGTAATAAGCTGACGAAAATGGTGATTTAATCGTAACTGTTTTATTTTGATTAGTTATTGACCTATACGGTATTTTAAATGAAGTGTTTTTGAACACTGCATTCAATCGCTTTAAAAGTTCATAAAAAGAGAACCAACTGAGAAAAACTTAATCTGCGGATATCAGTACGATCATCAGCTTAAAGCTTTAGAAAAAGCTAAATCAAATCTCGATATAGTTACTTTGTACGTCACCATTACACTTGAGCTAAATTTTTTCTGATATAGTGAATAAACGGCTTGATCTGTGCCTAGGCAAATCGCAGGCCGATTGAGATTTGCCTGCGACATATATAAATCCCTTAATTGCAGATGAGCCCAGATCTGGAACAATTACTTTGAAGCCTTATCTAAAAGTAGGGGACTTGAGTTGTACTGTCACTGCATGGTGGGTCACATGTGGAACAGATACTAAACGAGTAAGAATTGTCGATTTTGTCCTAGAGCGCGCAGCACAGGATAGAGAACGTGCAGAGTGGTTGAAAATAGCTTACTGAAAATCTGATAGAGATTTTCCGATTTTCATTGTTATGTTTGGGAGTAACGCAGGGGTACCATATACAAAAAAAACAACTGTTGAAACTTACTAACTTATTTTTTACTACTTTAATTTTTTTTTTTTTTTAGCCTGAAAACTTTATTTTCAGTTGCATGGATACCTAAATGCGGGTAAGGCCATACTTGGAACAATTAATATTCAGGCTCTTTACCATTGAAATATAATGGAAAGAATTTTTCACTATTTTTCCCTGTCTCAAGGATCAAAATTGTACTGAAAAAAAAATCATTTTTTTGAAAAACAAATAAAAATCATGCAGTAAAGGGATATAACGGTGGGGTGTGGTGTGAGAGGAAGTGGATGGGTCCTAAAATACTTTAAAGGTTTTTTCACTGCAGATAGAGATTTTCTTATGAGTTATTAGAATAATCCTTAAGACCTCAAATCTTTGACAGAGACGTTGCGAGTACTTTGGCAACATTTTATTCTATCCATTTAAACCTGTGAAAAATATTGAACTATTAGGGAAGCACAGTGTACTTCCTCGAATTGATATGTCACATGAATTTAAATGGACATAATTCAGAGTTGCCACATTGCATGTAACGCCACTGGTAATTGGTCTTGGTTTCCTCAAAATTTAAGCCAAGCCCAACATTTGTTAGTGCAATATCAGCCCAAGCGCCGTTGAGTAAATATCGGTTCAAATTCATATCAGTAAGAGGCGAATTTAAATTTTGATCAGCATTTCAATGCAACCGCTGGTAAAGAAAATGACGAAACAAAAAGCAATTAAACAATTTCAATTACGTTCCGCTCAATAAAGAAATTTAAAGACAAAAACTAATTTAAAAAGTAAAATACGCAGTGAAACCGTAACTTCATAACGCTGCAAACCAAATTATGATGAGTAATGATACACCTGTATAATTGAGTCTCAGAGAAACAGTGAGAGACAGTGAAACAGAGAGTAAATGAGGTTAGGGGAGGAGGAAGAGAGGGGGAGGGGGCGCAAAGTCGAAAAGCGTCAACGAAATGTACATTCGTCGGGTCGCGCCGGTTGATCCAATTACGCGCAACGCGAAAAACTCGTATGCCATGAAGTTTGCAGATTCGAAATAATGAAGGGGCCCCGGAGAAAGAGCACGAAACGTCACGATAGTAATGAGACGAGCTTCTTGGATCGGAATCGCAACACGACGTTGCGTAATCGAGCTAGCCGTATATTTTCGTAACCTCCTAGGATCAGAGATGTATTCGTATGTATCTATCTATTTTTGGTAGATGAAAAAACCTGTACTTCTGAAGTATTTATTAGTGACAGATCTTGCAATGCGGCAACATCAGTGCTCTCCTTTAAGAGTTGCGAGAAATACTCGATTCAGAGAGTAAAGAGTTTGTTTCAGAAGTGTAGGAGCACCTAAACCGATAATCTTTGGCGAATTTTTAATTTGAAAACTTTTCAATCAAAACAAACCTTGCCTGCTACTTTGACTTTTCGATTTTAAGGTATGCCTTAATGAAGAACCAACACTCAAAATTCATTTCCTTTCCTTTTTACAATGCAATATGAGAAATGACACTCGAAAACTCCAAAGATTATGGGGCTAGGTGTGCCAACAATTCTAATACGACCTCTAGCAATTGGTCTCTTCTAGAATAGATTTTGTTTTCTGAGGAATTTGAATGGCAAAAGATATGGTTGCTTGCCAGATTACTCGAGCCATCAATAATCCTTCTAATACAAAATAAAAGATCAGAAGAAACTCTCATTTGAGCATTTTTGCTCGTGCGTTTTAAGAAGCACAGTAAATAGTGGAGAGAAACTATTTTCTTCAGTGATTATTTCTAGCGTGGAACGCTGGATGAAATTTGACAGCAGCGCACTACGGTAATGAGATCGTGTGAGACACATTGGAGAGTGGAGACTCTGCAGGTGGCATATATCTTGAAGGAAAGTGATGAGCCCGGATATGATGCGTTTGATGACAAATAATCTTAGCTGGTGCGGCACCGATAAAAGTATATGATGAATGAATACAGATGGACGGTTTAATGGGGTTGGTCTTTCAAAGTGCCCTTCCGGGGATTCTTTTTTTTTTACCAGATGAAAAGATACACTTTTACTCGCAAAATGAGCGTGTTTTATAAATATCACACAGTGGACAGAAACTAAAGGTGGCTTGTGAAAAATCGATCTATCGCTTCTCTCACATTTGAACCTATGGAAAAGTATCGATTTCTTATGGGCCCAATTGCACAACCACGAGGATCGATTCTTTTCCACACGTTTATACTGTAGAGATACATAAATTACCAATGGATACAGCGCATTTTATGAGCCACCACTGAACGAAATATGGACGTTTTTGAGCATCAAAAAATAGTCAAAATAATTGAGATTAAAGGACAGTTGCACTATCGTCAAATTCCAGTGATTCGGCTTTAATGAATAATGGGGCTCTTGCAAACTTTTGCTACAGGGGATTGAAGAGTTGGTTCTAGCATAAAAACCTGTAAAAATGACGATGAGTGCACTAATAATCACGAAATTCACTCTCAGAATCGGGCTTAGTGACGGAAAGACGGAGGTATCATAGGAGATTCCTATCTAAATTGAGACATATCTCTGTGTTCCCTTAGAGAGAGTGGTAAATTAGACAGGAGTCTCCCATGATACCTACGATGAACTGCCATTACGAACTTGACGTTTTAGAAGTTATGCGAGTTAATTACTGAATTTTAGACTTTCTTAATGCGATTTTTGTGATTTTCGCTGGTTTTTGCATCAGATTGAACTGTTCATTTGCCCACAGCAAAAGCTTGCAAGAGCCCCATTATTGCGTAAAATGCTGAAAAAATTACAATGAGCAACATTAAATAGCGATCTATTCATTATTAACCCTTTCATGACAGCATTACTGCAAGAAATGACGAAAGCATGCTTAAATTTAGTAAGTAGTTAACTATTCCTACTTCGCGATGTTGGTTTTGCCTACCCATCTAATTGAAGGCGCTCTGATGCGTTGACAATCTGGGCTTGCTTTCTCAATACAGAAAATTGTTTAAGGCGGATCGAGCTGCGAAAACAAATACATTCGGGCGTGATACTGAACGGGTTAACGGTTACTGACATAGTTTTCATTTTAAAAGACTGTTTTGTGACGTATTTATTTGTCAAAATTAGTCACGCAGTTTAATATCCTGTTTCTCCGTAACGGCCACACATGCATTCAGTTATGCACCATGCACTTTAGAGCTGATATTGGTATGGTGGCACTGATTTCCATGACAGTGGAGCAATATGTGCATAAATGCAACAGTGGCAAATACAGAAATTTTTTCTGGGGGGGGGGAGGAGGCACGCCTGTGCCTATGAAATTTTGAAATTTGAAGCGTCGGTGGAAGCAATTTCGGGCTATTTTCTGTTGAAAAATGGCGAAATGTGGGGCTTCTGGGGGGAAGGAGGTACGTGCGATCGTGCCCTCGTTCCCCTCCCAAGGATCCGCCACTTGATGCAAACCGATCCCAGTCAAGAAATTCGACGAGGAACCACACCATGGTCATTTCGGGTAAAACATAGTACAGTACCCGCTTCATTTTAAATAACTGTAATTTTAAAGTTAAAGCTTAACATTTCTACAAATTGAAACGAAGCTGGCAAGCAAATAGTGACCGTCAACCTTGGTCATCGCTAACAAGATACACACTTTAAGATTTAATGTCAAAGAGGCAATTTTAAAACTTAACAGATGCTACCTTTTAGGTACCTAGAATAACCTACCGTAACACATCATTTTAAACGGTTGAGAGTATATCTCGACGGATAATACTGAGCCGAGGATCGTGATAATTTTTCTGATATAAATATTCAAATGCGTAATCTTTGCTCGTACCAGTTGATTCAAGAATGGACTGTAGAGTGTAGAGTGCAGCGTTGCCAGATATGCGGCTTTCGGCAGTTTTACTGTATTAAACAAGATGTAAAATCGACAGCTTTTAACCTGAAATCTGGCAACACTGGTAAAATGACATGTATTTCACTAAAAACGGCAACACTGGCTCAGTGACACTGTCTTATAAGCCACGCGCGTTATTCGCTCGTCAACGCGAATTGAAGGCGCATAACAGCATTTTTCGTAAAGTATACCATAACTAGAGTCTCTCGGTAATCTTTGTTGACAACCAATTAGTCGCTTACCCTCCTGTCAAACTACTTCGTGCGTAAGACTCGAGCTTTTGAGATTTCGATCGATCTCTTATGGAATGTTATCCTGTTAGCCTTCGCAGTTCAAACCCGTTCCACTGTGATGAAGCTAATGAACTTCACAATCGGAAAGTATTGATCTGGTATAATTGAAGCTCGATTCACTCCTGACTGCTCCAGCGATAGCAATCGCGCAAATTGAAAACCTTGTAGCCTACAACAAAGACTGACTGAAAACAAGGCGGCGGAAGGCGAAGGGGTGATTTTGAATCGAGACTCAATCCGTCTTGAGAATGAAGGTTTACTTGCTGCACGAATTACTCAAATTCGATTTAATCAGTGGCGGATTTAGGAAAGAGGAGGCTTGTGCAATTTGGCAATAATGTTTTTCCTCCATTTATAGATGTAGACATAACAATCGATTGTTGATGAGGCGCCGTTTCGCCGGCGAATCGGTTATTTTACATGAAAGCAAATGGAAGAAAAACATTGTTACAAAATGGCACGAGCCGCCAATGATTTAAAAATTATGTGTTTCCTTATCTCCGTCTCTTTGAAACTTTGAAACATACGTGTTAAAATAGCGCAGAGGAAAGATGCAACGACCAGAAGCGTTATTTGAGGAGGGCGTCAGGACGGGAAGTTCTAATTCGGATGAAAATGTTTTGGAAATGATAAAATAAGGTATGCAAATCGTAGACTTTACAATAAAACTTCATTGAGTTGGCTTTGATTTGAGAATGAGTGGAATTTTCCCATTTAAAATGCATGATCAAAAAAGAAGGAGCTTCGTCTTCAAGTTACCTACGCATCACCAAATACGGCATTGTTTAGCCATTTTTTCCAAGGTGCTATGGGCGCACCCAGGATTTCTGTATGGGGGGCTGCCATTTCATATGGGGGGTCTGCCCCCCCCCGGAAAATTTTGAAAGTTTAGCTCTTCTTAGACGCAAAATTAGGTATTTCTATTCAAAAACTATATTGAATTAATTCTCGAGAAAAATGAGATTTTCCGAAAGTATGCTGTTATTACGAAAATATCTTCATCATGCTGATAGAAAGACGGAGTCTTTAGGAAATCTAGATTTTAGAAGAAGAGCGAGCGAAATTAACAATTAAGGATATTGCTGTCGGGAAAGATGTGTTCCTCATTTCCTTTCCCATCTTTCCTTTTTCTCTTTTCCTCTTCTTTCTTTCTCTGTTCCTCCTTTTTTCCTTTTCCTATTCTCCTTTTTTCCCCCGTTCCTCCTTTTTTTCTTCCTATGGGGGGAGGGCATTGGCCCCCTTGTCCCCCCGGGTGCGCCCATGCAAGGTGCAAAGACTTTCTAAATGTTTTAGTTGTTTTTAATAGACTTTCCGATTCTTCTTAACGTACTTTACAAAGGCATTCTACTTGGCTCTTAAACACTTGAAAGCCGCGCATTTTTTAAAAGGTTGCTGCGATTTGAAACAGTAAAAATTTCGACCAAGATTTCTTCTCTTGAATGTCACACTACGTTAAGATCTATCTTGAAAAATGTGGCTCAAATATACAGTATTTGATGTTGCGGTTATAACTCAGGAGAAACCTCAAGAATTCTCAAGCCAAGGCCAACTCATCAAAGAGGTTTTACTGTCTCTGGACTGCACCCATATTTTCTTTTGGACATAGAATTTCAAGCATTGTATTTCAACAGTCGAGTCCTCTTTTTTTCTCGCTGAAGAAAATGATCAATGAAATTTTCCATAGCTTTGTGGTTGATTTTGGCCTCGATGGTATCGTATAAACACATCTAAACATCTGATAAAGATCATCAAACACGTTCGAGTAGTAATTCGACCTGGAGGTTGATTATGAACGGTCGTATCGTAATGCTATCGAGTCGATGATCAAGTGCGTGTTATCTTATGGGTAGTGCCATTCCGAAAGGTTTCATCCCGATAGAAACCCTCCCATCTCTACGGAAATTCTCAGATTGCTCGATCATCGACTCGATAGCATTACGATACGATCGTTCATAATCAGCCTCCTGGCCTATGCGAAAATTAGCAAATACGTATATTAGAGCTTACCAAACCTCTTTGGTTCGGGCCAAAATCAGCCAAAAGTATGGTAAATTTTATCAATCATTTTATTCCGTGTTCTTAGTTCCTTTTGACGAAAATAAGGAAGTCTGCAAAATACAAAGGCTGTACAAAAAGTACTGCACATTTTCGTTTTTTGAACAAACGGAAGCAGCTATCAAATTTCTCTTTATGTGTGCCTAAAGTCCTAGTAATTACCTAAAAATGAGACCTTGCGGAGCTCTTTAAGTTAAAAATTCGCTGATTAACAGAGTTTTGAAAATGACGTGTTGAATTTACCCCTCCAGGATTTTCAGTGGTCTTTTTTCGAGAAAAAAAAAAAATTAAAAATCGAGTATTTTTGTATTTAAAAAATTACAAAGAAATTACGAAATCTTACCAAAATTGAAAAAAGTTAGTCGCCTTCATCGGATGAGTCATCTTTTTTCTCTTTTTCGAAGTATTTTCCACCGTTTTTAACGCAGAGTTTCAGCCGTGATTCCCACTTCTCATAAGAATCGTTTTTCTGAAGTCTTCTTTACCAAGGGAAGTGAAAAAGCTTTGGGCAGCCTTTTGGATTTCCGGAATGGAATCAAACCGTTTGCTTCTTAAACTTTCCATGGCAACGCTTGCAACTAGCTACTAGCTACCAGCATTGATGCTCTATACTGCCAACTTAATTCAGTCTCTGTAAGGCTTCTGATTTTTATTTATTTATTTTTTTTCTTGAAAAAAAAAAACACTGAAAATCCTGGAGGGGTAAATTCAACACGTCATTTTCAAAACTCTGTTGATCGGCGAATTTTTAACTTAAAGAGCTCCACAAGGTCTCATTTTATAGGTAATTACTAGGACTTTAAGAGCACATAAACAGAAATTTGATAGCTGCTTCCGTTCGTTCAAAAAACGAAAATGTGCAGTACTTTTTGTACAGCCTTTGTACTCAAAGTTATTTAGGACAACTATAGCTATAAAAATTAAAAAAATTAAACATCGTGGCAACAATGTGGTTGTGTGAAAAGACTGCAGAACAAGGTTCACGGAGCGCTTTGCGTAGGTTTATAAATATTTTTAATAGTGTGGTTGAATCGTTGCGGTGAAGTTGTGAAAAAGCAACCGCGGTGATCTTGTGTGCAAATGTTATTACTGCTCTAGGGTCGTTTTCAAGAATGTTGGATGAGATATACTGAGAAGGCTCTCTCACTGTTTTTGTTTCTATCCCTTAGTCCCCCCCCCCCACGACCTTTCACCTTACCCTTCCCATGGCACTCCTGAGCCACTGTTTCCGCAGAACTCTTCGCGCTCTCTCTCTCTCTCTCTCTCTCTCTCTTCAAGAGCCCTTTTCAATCTTACCTTGAATGAGGTTCAACATAGCACGGCGCGATGCCTGTATACACTCGTGAGAACATTGAATCAACTATCTCGAATGAAGTAGGGTCTTATATAAAGTATGGCCATATTTTGATTGAAACATCAGAATTTTTCGGTGAAAGTATTTGAAATTACTCGGTTGACACCTCGTTGTGTTTCGTGTAATATTATTAGAATTTGAGAATGGGTCTGTTGCAAACTTTTGCTACAGCGCTGTAGAGTGTACAATCTCATGTAAAATCGTGTGAAAAGTCTATTGGTGGCACAAGAAAGTCATGAAATGTGATAATAAACTCACAAGAGACGTTAAATGAAATCCAAGATGGCGGTAAAATATTGAGCAACCTGTGTGCATGCACCACGAACATCCAAGGATAGCCAACCTCACAATATCGATCACACCCAATCAACACGTAAATAAACACATAACCTCTGAAGCAGTGAGGTTGTCAACGTTGGCAATCCTTGGATGTTCACGGTGCATGCATACAGATTGCTCGATATTTTAACGCCATATTTGGATTTCATTAAACGTCTCTTGTGAGTTTATTATCGCATTTCATGACTTTCTGATGCCACCGATGGACTTTTCGGGCGATTTTACATACGATGAAACACTCTTTATCGTTGTAGCAAAAGTTTGCAACAGACCCATTACTTTTTTCAGTCAAAAGTTGCGAGCCTTGCTTCGAGCTGAAAAAATGAGCCATAGTGACTCTCTATATGGGTGACAAATTTGACCACTTAATTCAAGCAGCAAATTGTGAATGCGTTAGATGTTTTAGAATTGGCCCCTTCTTCAACAGACCCAGCTCTGGCATACATGTGTTTTACAAAAATGTACGGACAGACATAGCGAGCTCGGGAAAAAAACACCATTGATCTAATGAGCTTCCTCGTTGGAGAAACACAGTAGTGGAACTTCAACATTCTCAAGTTTTACAAACTATTGAGTTTTAACAAAATTTAATCCGACCGGTTAGTCTTTGATAGGTTTTCTTCGTTGAAAGAAGCTCGAAAGCCAACTTCTGGCTCTCTAAACCTGTAGACTTTTTTGTCAAAAACTCAAGGTGCAATTTTTAGACTTTACTTGAGATCTAATTGACTTGACTCAAACTTCCAAAGCACTCGAGATCCAATTTGCAATGGGGCTGTTGCAAGGGTCTGATGATGTGATTTTTATAAAGAAACTGAAAGTACTTGATGAGCTGAGAAGATGCCTTTGGTCTCTAATTAAGTCCCATTGTTCCAAAGACGAGATTTTGACCCAGAATCCATTTAAATGGGAATTTCGTATAGTGAAGTCACTATGCGCACGCAATTTTTTGCAACTTTGCAAGTGTGTATCTCCAAAACCAAGACACTTATATAAAAAAAACCAAAGACACCATTCTTCTCAGCTCATCCCTTACTTTCATTTTCTTTATAAAAAACACACAATTTCAGACCCTTGCAACTGCCCCATTAGGAAACACACCTTGAACCAGCGAATATTTTCGAACATGAACCGGCTGTCATAAACTAAACTGAGATGTGTAATTTTTCGTTCAGCAGATGGTTAAAATCACCAGTGAATCAAAAAGTGTCATTAAATGCACCCGAAACGGCAATCCTGAGTCCTTGACGAGAAGTAATATATTTCTCTCTCAACCCAGTGAATTGATAATTATAGGCAGGTGCATCATACAATCAAACGACACTAAATTATAAATCAAAAGTGTCATTCAATTTATTTGAGTCAATTTCAGTATGATATCAAATGTATATGCATCGTTAGTTTCTCGTCACTTTACATGATACACATATAGTGCTCAAAAATATTGCTGCAAAAAGTTTAAACAGGACCTGCACCATAGTTATGTGTCTATTTCTCTTGCATATAAATGAATTGAAACCCGCACGAGAATCTAATCTCAGTGAATTTGATTCAAATCATAGAAAAATCGGCAATCGCTCACACAGGCTGCCTCTTCACTGCACTGGTTTCACGATGGTTAAGATTGATATAGGTACAGGTAGATCCATATAGAAATGGTGGTTATATACGAGGATATGGCGAACCGACTCAGGAAACGATGAGCTGTGATTCGTCAATTTAGGAGGTAGATTCCATTTGATGGATGATTCTATATTTCGGATCACGATTACTACGAGGTCTGTCCCAAAAGTTCCAGGACTTTTGTTGTATCTCATAAACTAATCGTCAAAATGACGCGTTCTTGGGCTTATCTGATAGCTGATAAGCTGCCAAATCACCCTACATTAACCGAGTTTGATTATCTCAATCAGTGCTCATTGTATGATCGAGTGATTGAGATCGTCTCAGGTGCTGTCTGCGATTTGTATCATGGAGTCATTTTTAGTGCTGTCCACTCCGAATTTTTGCCGCGAGGTGAAACTGTCAATCGGCAATATTATAAAAGTCTGCTACGAAGACTTCGAGAAAATGTTAGGAGAAAAAGGTCCGAACTTTGGGCCGAGAACGATTGGTTTTTGCATCATGATAATGCCCCTGCGCACGCGTCGCTCGAAATTCGCGAGTTTTGTGCCAGAAACGCGATGAGTGTCCTTCCGCATCCTCCTTACTCCCCGGACCTCGCTCCAGCGGACTTTGCCTTATTCCCTAAGATAAAATACGCATTAAAAGGTCGAAGATTCGAAACAATCGCAGACATTAAAGAAAATTCTCTAGCGGAACTTCGCAAAATCAAAGCGGAAGAGTTCCAACACTGTTTCGAGCAATGGAAACACCGATGGAACAAGTGCGTTGTGAAACAAGAAGAATATTTCGAAGGAGATAAATAATTTTTTTGGTAAGCTTGTGAAATAACTTGTAAATCATTATTTTTGCCCAGTAAATATGATATGTCATATTTGTTTATGAGCAATTGTCTTTTCCCTGCTTATTGATAAAAAAAAAAAAAAAAAAAAAAAAAAAATCCAAAACCACAAATAAAAAATCGCAAACTACTTTTGACTTTGCCCTCTTTGAGGTCATGTAAAATCTATGCCGTTCAAGAAAATGACATTCTGTGAAAACAGGGTGATTTGACAGCTTATCAGCTATCAGATAAGCCCAAGAACGTGTCAATCTGACGATTAGTTTACGAGATACAACAAAAGTCTTGGAACTTTTGGGACAGACCTCGTATGATTGGTGAACCAGTTCTGCGGCGAACCGACTGACGTTGGTTACATATGCTTCCGAGAAGGAAGTCTGTATATATTTTGCACAGACCCTCCAAATAATCTGATGCATCCACCAGTATTAAATCTACATTGCACTGGTTTGCTTTCAATTGAGCTTCACTGTAGTACAAAGACTGCCGATTTAATAGCTTGATTCAGTCGTGCTGTAATCTTTGTGCCTGAATCGAGAAGCTACGCCCCCATTAATTAATCGGGGATTCGATGCTTCGACATTCCCTGTTTGACCGTTTCTATCTCATATTCATAGGGTCATGCGACAGTAGATGAAGTCGTCAACTGTGGAGGCTGTAAAGTGTAAAGCTGTCCTTTGTTTCGCAGGTAAGATGCCTTTGTTCAGCTGTTACTCGAACGAAACAAAGACGCGCGCAGCTTTACTGTCGCAGCTTTGACGAGATGCCACTCACTACAGAGCGCAACAACCTCGCAGTCTCGACGATTGCATCTCCTGAAAACAGTGTTGCCGTTTTGCGCTTAATATATTTAAGGTGATTCTATGGCAAACTCCCGGAGATTTAAATCCGATAGATGGCGTTACTTGTCGTTGGCTCCGAAAATAGCCGTTTTTTGACGGGTTTCGGCTGTTTTCTCTGAACAGACGAATGAGTGACGAAAAATCGGACTGTCAGCACCTGTGTAATTTACTGCAAGATGTTTGAAGCTCAATACATGCCAAATTCGTTCAAAAATAAAGACGTAACTATGCAAAGAAAAAATCAAGTGTAATTTGGAGTTGTATCAGTAAAGATTACAGGTGAAACCGAAGCAATCTTTACTGATACAACGTACTCCAAATTACACTTGATTTTTTCCTCCCATAAATACGTCTTTATTTCTGAATCAATTTGGCCCGTCTTTAGCTTAAAAAATCAAGCAAAAAATAACGCAGGTGCTGACGATCTATTTTTTCGTCTTTTATTTGCCTGTTCCGAGAAAACAGCCGAAAACCGTCAAAAAACGGCTATTTTTGGTGCCAGCGACCAGTAACGTCATCTTTCGGATTAAAATTTTCGGGAGTTTGCCATAGAAATACCTTCGGGGTTAATGAACGGTAACATGACTTTTTCTGACGCCGATACTTGTAATGCAAATTGCGTTCTTAAAACGTTTGAGAGGTACCAACCAAAAATAAAATACTTCTGTCAAAAATACTTCTTTCAGCAAGTTCAATTGAACAGACTGTATACATTCAATGATACATTAATTGAACCAAACTTCTTTTGAGGAGTCAAAATATCATTCTGCCATGTCATTCCGCCCGTTTCGAATCGTAACAAGCTATGAAATTTTAATGACTTTTTCAATTGACGATCCGTTATTGTAGAATTTACCGAAAGGGACGCCTTTAGCAGAAATATTCATTAATCTGGTATTTTTAGGTGTTTTTGTAATGCACGTTCGATGACATTTTTCGCTGTCTGCAAAAAGTCCAGTTACCGTGGAATTACATTTATCTACAAACCATCGGTAATTTTACCGATTAAAATAAAGATTTATAACATCTTTGAATATTTTTTTAAGCCTTTGTTATTCTTTTCTACAGATTCGCGTAGCCTTTGCTTCCACCTGTAGAATCACCAATGGATTGTGTATTGTTGATTGCCTTAAAATACTATATCTCTCGTAAATATCTCCGAATCGGCAGCACTGCTGTTCTCTGTTGACTGTCCCGAACCCTCTTATATAGAACTCAAAGAGGAATCTTTCGTAGGATATCATCAACCCTTCTCAGGATGGAAGCATTTGAATTGGCTAAGTGTACTTAAGTTAGTCGATGTAAATTGAATTTGGTGAAATGTATAAGTGCATCCAAAATGGTTAGTTCAAATGTGGCTTGCTGATGTGCTGCCTCAATATATAAAGGGCACAAAACGATATAAGAGGTTTGCCTCCAGCTACAGAACGGTTTTAGTGATGACGTCATCAGGTGAAAAAAATCATTGAGCGTTCCAGGATATCTCTGTCGCTCTCATGTGCACGGAAAAAAAGATTAGTAAAAATAACCATACGGATACCTGATTTTGGCACCTGCTAGATGTTATGGTAAACTTGGCCAGAAGTATGGTACATTTACCGATACTTCGAGTAAATTCGACATGCAATCAGGTAACATCACCTAGTACCTGGTCAAAACATAGTATACTTCTGGTTAACATTACCATAACATCTAGCAGGTGCCAAAATCAGGTATCCGTATGGTTATTTTCACCGTAGTTTTTTTTCCGTGTGTCTCTTATGAGCTACTATCTCACTCTCATTGCCAAAATCGTGCGTGGATACATTTTTTTGCGAAATCATCATTGCTGAAAGTGATTATTTGAGCCATTTAATGCGATTCTGTGAATATTTCGTGAAACGAGGCTCCGTGAATGGAATTTGACACTAAGAGCCAGAATTGGGCAAGTGCGGTTATTTATGACTTTTCAAAAGTGATCGAGATAATTAGCGGTAATCGCAAGCACACCGAATTCGATGCAATTTGTTAATACGAACGAATTGTTGTTCATCAAATAATCTTGAACTCGTTGAAATCGGCACGCCTAATTACAATTGGACTCATTTATACTAAAGGAACCTACTAGACTTTAGACGTTGCCATTTTCAATTGACTCTAGTAACGCACCGAGAGTTTCTTCATCTCTCTCTTTTCTCCATTAAAAAACGTATGCTAGACAAGGATGGACAACGGGATAAAACCCCCTCCTTCTGTCCTTTTCCTACTTATACATTCAAATGGGAAATGAGAGAGATGGAAGAGATCCTGGTTGCGCCAGTGATTGACTCTATAATATTGTTACAATATATGAGAAATAAACAAAGGATTTCTTGAAACTTCCAGGAATTTTCCACCTCTACGTTAAATCTTGTTCCTGAAAATATAAGGCGAATTGACTCAGCAGTTTATTTTTAAGGGAATTTAATAGTCGAGATTAAATGGCAACGTTTTTTAAAACCTTGGCAACTTTAAAAAAGTTTCAGCGTTGATATTTCCTTGTAGAAACCTTTGTTACCTGACTCATTTGAAGCTGTAACAAGAATGATTTTAAGGATTATTAAATTGTCTTTCTGTTTATTTTGCGTAGTCTCGACTCTTCTTCGTGAAGTCAGGTCCGAGCAAAGCTCATTCCGATGCAATGTGCGTTTTTTCTCATCCAGAAGTGGCTCTCCTCTCACTGGCTCCATTTTTGCCGTTCATGTATATTTAAAAGACATTTTTTCAATTCACTGATGATTCCACCGACCTGTTGAGAAGAGATTACACAGTTCAGTTCAGTGTATGGATGCATGGAGAAAAATTTATACTTGGGGCAGTGGCGAGGCGTGCAATTTGGCAAAGTTTCTTTTTTCCCCTTTAAACAAATTAGAAAGGTCGGAACATCTGGTCATCGCCGATGACCGAAGCATTCGATTCTTTTAGTGAGTTTAAATGGAGAAAGTACATCGTTGTCAAATTTCACGCCTCGCTATTGATTTAGGGCTGCCAGAATTACTTCTACGTAAGTAATAGTTAAATGTAATCCGCGTATCCTTAACTAGATTCATGGTAATATTCAAAATACATTTTTCGTTGAAACCAGCAATATCTTCGCAGATACCAGAACTATATTTAACTATTACGTAGAAGTAATTCTGGTAGCCCCAAATATAAATTTCTCTGTGTGTAATGCAAGAAAATAATCCCATTTGGAATATAAAACAAGCAGATAGTTCTGACACTACAGTGTCAGAGAAGGCGCACCTTGAGCAAATTTGGTCCTCATAAGTCAAATTCCATTTCCACCATCTCAAAAATAATGTGTCCAGCAAAAAAACCGGGTCCGAACCTGGATGCGGCGAGTGGGTAGGGGTTAGGACCACTACATACGATCTTATACGGGACAAACCCTTCGAATATTCCACCACCTCAGAAAAAATTGTGCAGCAAAAGTGAGTGTCCGAACCTGTGTGCGGCGAGTGAGGGGGTGTAGAACCCCTACAGACAATCTTAGAACAATCCCTTCGAATTTTCCACCATCTCAAAAAAAATTTTACAGCAAAAGTTCAAGTTCGAACCTGTATGCGGCGGGTGGGGGGGGGGGGGGGGGGGGCACTACAGACAATCTCAAACCCTTCGAGTTTTCCAACATCTAAAAAAAATTGTCCAGCAAAAGTTAGGGTCCGAACCTGTGTGCGGCGAGTGTAGGAGGAGGGAGAACCACTACGGACAATCTTAGGACAATCCCTTCGAATTTTCTAACAACTCAAAAAAATTGCCCAGCAAAAGTTTGGGTCCGAACCTGTGTGCGGCGAGTGGAGGAGGGAGGGAATGTAGAACCACACTGAAAAAAACAAATTGTATGAATTAACAATTTAATTGTTCAGAATGGGGCCTTCAATTAGTTTTGTTAATTCAACAAAACGAAATGGTGAATCAACAAAATAAGATTGTTAAACTGACAAAACACATTGTTGAATCAAAAAATTTTTTTGTTGAATTAACAAATTTTTTGTTGAATCAACAAATTGTTTGTTGATTCAACAAATTGTTTGTTGATTCAACAATCTATTTTGTCAGTTTAACAATCTTATTTTGTTGATTCACCATTTCGTTTTGTTGAATTAACAAAACTAATTGAGGGCCTCATTCTGAAGAATTAAATTGTTAATTCATACAATTTTTTTTTTCAGTGCACTACGGACAATCTCAGAACAAATCTTTGAATTTTCCAACAACTAAAAAAAAATTGTCCAGCAAAATTTTGGGTCCGAACCTGTGTGCGGCGAGTGTAGGAGGGGGGGGGAGAACCACAACGGACAATCTTAGGACAATCCCTTCGAATTTTCGAACAACTCAAAAAATTGTCCAGCAAAAGGTAGGGTACGAACCTGTGTGCGGCGACTGTAGGAGGGGGGAGAACCACAACGGACAATCTTAGGACAATCCCTTCGAATTTTCTAACAACTCAAAAAAATTGTCCAGAAAAAGGGTAGGGTACGAACCTGTGTGCGGCGACTGTAGGAGGGGGGAGAACCACAACGGACAATCTTAGGACAATCCCTTCGAATTTTCTAACAACTCAAAAAAATTGTCCAGCAAAAGTTTTGGTCCGAACCTGTGTGCGGCGAGTGTTGGGGGGGGTGTAGAACCACTCCGGACAATCTTAGAACAATCCCTTTGAATTTTCCAACATCTCAAAAAAATTGTCCAGCAAAAGTTAGGGTCCGAACCTGTGTGCAGCGATTTGGGGGGGGGGGGTAGGACCACTACAGACAATCATTGAACAAACCCTTCGAATTTCCTACTGCACATCACTAAACGTACGTAATGAACAATCAAATACTCACAAAACAATTTTAATAAATGTATTGCATAATGCCACCCCATTTTAAGAAGACATTGACTCGCTAACACAATTTAACTTAATTTTCACCAAATTGTGGTGCACGACTTTAATTTTCAGCAAAAGTATAGCCGCTCACTCAATTTCCCCATTTTCTCCAATTCCGTCTTGTTTTCTTTTTTTCTTATAGCGTTTGAAGATATTTTTGCTCAAAACTGTGCGCTCACTCAAGTTTCAGTAAAAAACAGCATGTACGCTGACATAATTTTCAGAGGAAATTGACTCGGTAACACAAATTTCAGAAAGAAATGGAGCGCTGACTCATTTCTCATCATGTGACGCTAACCTAATTGTAACCAAATTGTGAGGCGCAAACTCAATTCTGTGCAAAAGTCTAAGCGTTAGACTTTTAGGCATGACTGATCCAACCTCAACACACCTAATCAGTCTCTAGTTCTGATTATTAGCGTTAAAAATATTTTTGGCTCAAATTAGCGCTCTCACCTCAGTATCAGTAAAACCGATGCGCTGACATAATTTTTAGAAGAATTTAATGAGATTACACAATTTTCAGAAAGACATGGCGCGTTGAGTCATTTTGCAACAAAAAAAAAGCGCGATAACTTAATTTTCACCAAATTGTGGTGCACGACTTTAATTTTCAGCAAAAGTATAGCCGCTCACTCAATTTCCGCATCTTCTCCAATGACGTATTGTTTTCTTTTTTTCTTTTAGCGTTTGAAGATGTTTTTGCTCAAAACTGTGCGCTCACTCAAGTTTCAGTAAATAAACTGTAGGGAATGCCCTACGAACACTTTCTCACACCATTTTTATCTGGGGGAGACCCCCAGACCCCCCTAAAGAATTCTGGGGGGGACCCCCATACCCCCCGCAAAGCTCAAATATTTTCACCTCCGGACATAATTCTGCCTTCAATTCGAAGAGTTTGCAATCTTGTAGAGAAGCTGTAGGAATAGTTGCCTATTTTGTTATTTGAAGGCTAATTGAGAGCCGTAATTTCTATTCTAAAGAAATGTCTGCCTAGGCTGGTTGCAAACTATGTAATTTGCATCGAACTTAATTGAGTCATACTTGAATTACTTATTCCAAATATATTATGTTTGTCTTAATATTTGCTTACAATTAGTTTCAAAGTATTTTTGCTCGATCGTACCTATATTGCCCCTCAAAACGGTCTTAAGGTTTTTATGAGGACTGTACCAGAAAAATATTTTAGTGCACACAGTGCAGTGATTAGTGTATTTTTTTAACACATTATGTTTGTGCAAAGTTTTGTCAAAATCCATCCCATTACCTAATGATGGACTCCAAGCTTAAAATTAATTCCTCACTTTAATTCTTTTTTTTGGTCGAACACGCTATTTTGATTTTTTAAACTCTCTTAAAGGTTGTCTATTGTAAATGTAAGGGCTACTTTCTTTTGTAAACTAATTGTAGATTTTATTTGCCAGATTTTGTCAAAATTCATTGGACCAAACCTGAATTATCCGAAATAATAAGATTATGTTTTTATTTGCTTATATACCTATATTTTTTCTCAATCGCACCTATATTGCCTCTTGAAAAGGTCTAATCGGTTGTGTATGGTGATCAAGAGAGGAAAATATGTTAGTACTTTGATAGTAGATTGTGTGTAAAATGTTTCATGAAAATTCATCCAGCCATTATTGATTGACTCCAAGTTTTAAGATGACTTAATTTCTCACGATAATTCCATTTTTTGGCTCGAGCGCACCTACTTTGATTTTTTCAACAGTTTTGAGGGTTGAATATTGTAACTACAAGTAGTTTATTTTATAGTACGCTGGGTGTAGATTTTTTTTGCTAACTTTCATCAAAATTGATTGAACCAAACCTGAACTATCCAAAATAATAGGATTATATTTTTATTTGCTCTTAATCCCAAATTTTTTGCTCAATCACACTTATATTACCTCTTGAAGTGGTTTTATCGGTTGTTTTTGGTGATACAGAGAGGAAAATATTTAAGTTTATTGATAATAGATTGTGTGTACAAAGTTTTATCAAAATTCATGGAGCCATTATTGATTGACTCCAAGTTTTAAGATTGATTTCTCACGATAATTCTATTTTTTGGCTCGAGCGCGTTTATTTTGATTTTTTAAACAGTTTTAAGGAATAAATAAAGGAACCATAAGTGGTTTATTCTTTAGTAGGCTGAAAAAAGATTTTTTTTTGCTAACTTTCATCAAAATTGGTTGAGCCAAACTTGAATTATTCCAATTTTATTCATTTTTATCCATTTTACCATTGATTTTAATGAAAATCATTTTTTCCCCATAACTACCCTAAAAGTTAAAAATTTTAAAAAAAAAAGAAAAGTACCTCTAGAGAATCTAAAAAGCAATAACTGTGTAAAATCTGGATGCATAAGAATCAATGGTTCAAAAGTTATGCCTAGGTACGGACTGACGGACTGACGGACAGCCGGACTGACGGACTGACAGACAGACGCCACAGATTTTTTTTGCATAAATCTCTCTAAGTAAAAAAGGGTGAAGAAATATGAAAGTATGATGGAAGGATGTTCTTATGGATGGTATTAGACATGATAAGAGGCCATTACTTTGAATAAATCATGATTGACTTTGTCGTGAGAGGCCAGCTATCGCAACAAAATACCTTGAAAATCTCTGCGCCATCGCAATACTTTCTCAATTTTTCTAATTTCATTAGAGTGAGAAAGTAAAAACAGCACGTACGCTGACATAATTTTCAGAAGAAATTGACTCCGTAACACAAATTTCAGAAAGAAATGGAGCGCTGATTAATATTTCATCATATGACGCTAACTTAACTGTCACCAAATTGTGAGTCGCAATCTCAATTTTGTACAAAAGTCTAAGCGCTAAACTTTTAGGCATGACTGATGATGATCTCCGACAAAATAGGTGACTGTCAAAGGTTATAGCGGACTACCAAACTATATGATTAAGGAACCAGTTTGAGTGTCTCAAGATACTTTGAGACATATAAGGAGAGTGACAGCTTAAATCAACATAGGTAGTACAACAGATGTAGCATAAGGTAGCATAAGAAATCAGGAAGTTCCTGGAGTACTAGAAATTTACTTGTAAATAGAGAAAAAGCGAAATAACTGCATTGAATAAATGATGCCTTGAAGCGCTAGGTTATTTGACGGGAGTTGCCAGACTAAATAAAATGTCAGAAAATTTGACCGCAAAGCACATTCCTTTAAAATTGAAAGAGGGCTGACTTCCTTTAGGACCTTCAAAACCAAAAAAGTAGAGGTAGAGAAATAAGACGCATTTTCTTGTTTCGTTCTGAATAGGACTAAGAAATTTCACATACAATAACAACATATGATGGAAAAATAAAACAAATCAGCACATCACACTATTCAGAGGTCCCATTGTTGAACCTTTGAACTCTTACCAATTCACGAGTCATAGCTACTATAAACGCAAGCAGAGTAATTTTATTACGTTGAGCGTAAACAAATGGCTGAAAGTTGATAGGAAATATGGAGGAGGGTTTGGGCAGGGACCACTATGGAAACAACGACATCAGGGCTGAATAATAAGAGATCCTCTTCGATGCGCAGTAATTTTTGGTAATTAAATGAGAATTCTGAGTATTGAGATAAGGAATCTTCAGAGTTCTTGCTGTAGGGACTTTCCGTTTTGCGTTTGACCACACGCTATAATTAATTATAATAATTGCATTTACATGCAAAAAAACAAACATTCAGAACGGCAAAAGATTGGTTCTCTTGATCACCTAGAAAATATACCGGGAAAAATTTTAAATAATCAAAAAGTGAGGTTGGAAATTTTTGACATAGAATAACTTTAAAAAAACGTCAATCAATGAACATGAAATTACTCCCAACCAACTCAGAATTCAGTCGTGGCTGGGAGAACATTAACTTTTCATAAGAAATTAGCATAAAAAAAACACAGGACACAACCTAAATTTCACGACATCAAAAAAGCTCATTTCGCCATTTGATCACAAGGGGGCGTAGTATACTCTATTGAGTATCAGGGCGATTTCAATAGGCGCACGTTGTGCCAACGGTGCGCCTAAAATAGGTACTCGCGGAGTATTTTAAAGTCACCGACGACTCAACCCGTTGAGAAAAGATTACAGATTGGAATATTTTCTTGCATTACATTCATATACACTGAACCAAACTGTATGATATTTTCTCAACCGGTGTACTCATCAGCAGGGATGAGAACCGATTCGGAATTTGGTTCCGGTTCTGGTTCTGGTTCCAACAGGCCAGAGATTTAGGTTCCGATTCCGGTTCCGGCGGACCAGATAATTCAGGTTCTATTTCCAGTTCCGGTTCCGGTCGGCAAGTTCCGGTTCCGGTATCGGTTCCGGTAAAATTCGAAAAATTCAAAACTTCATTGAAAGTAAACAATTGATGTTTACCTGTGAGCTGATTAGTTAAGCTCAAAGGTTCCGGATATAATTTTCACAGTAGATAGACAGACAGGAAAAGAAATTTAAACAGATCTAAGCAACAAAAGGCTGTATAGGAGGTCAGATGACAATGAAAATACTTTTACTTCATGCCAAAAATTTTGCTACAGATAAAATATCACAGCTGACACACGGAACCGATTCAGAACCGATTAGAAACTGGTTCCGGGCTGCGTCATTTCGGTTCTGGTTCCGGTTCCGGTTTTGTTTGAAATTTTCATCCAGGTTCCGGTTCCGGTTCTGGTTTCCCTAAAATCAACCGGTTTCTCGGGTTCCGGTTCCGGGTTCCGAATCGGTTCCCATCCCTGCTCATCAAAGCGAATTGAAAAATGCCATTAAATATGTATGAACGGAACGGCAGCTCTCTGACTGGCTCATCATTTTCGAGCCGACATGGCAACAATGGGAGGGAGACTGTATGACCCGTTGCGAGGTCGATCCAACTTTGAACTTTGCCTTTGCCACCGTAAAGTGCGCGTCGATCACCGGCCGTCGCGTCGCGTCGCGCGCCGTGTCGGCCGACCATAGCGGGTCGCGTCGAGCAGTTGAGTTTGAGTGGCTGTACAGAGTACAGAGAGTATAGAGTACTTACATCTCAGGAGAGTTCAATCCAAAAGGAAATCTATACGGCAAAATCGCAATCGGCGAGTAAAGTTATGTCAGCCCCAATGACCGTTCCTTCTTCTTCTTTTTTTTTTTTACCATCCCGAAGTCAGTTTTGACACTTCGTTATTACATTTCCCCACTCCCACCTTCCTATAGCCAAGCGTGGGAGGTATCATGCAACGTATACATATGATTATGTAATGTATCCCTCTTTTTTTTGTTACCTTTCCCTTATGGATATCCATCCATCCGTCCCTCGTCTGAGAATTGGAATTTACCCATCGCGAATTCTACGAATGCAAATGCAGGGGGAACGGACCAGAGCGGGAAAAGGATGACGCACGGAATTAGAGAAAACTCGGTAGTTTTTTTTTTTTTTTACAAGCTCGATACTTTATTCCAGACATATTTCCAAGAATTGGTCTTTCTCTCTTTGACCATTCATTCCCATGCATGCGTTTTTAAAGGATTAGAAAAGGAGGGCCGCCATCACATGACTTTCACCCTTAATTCTGTATTTTTTCTACACATGCATTCAAATGGTAGGAGAGAGAAAATAACATATTTTTGGGTCCGCTTCTAATCCTCATTCCAGAGCAGCCATTTTGTGCACACAAAATGGCTGTGTATGAACCGTGGACATACCAGTTTCGTATATTGCTATTTAGTTTCCAAAAGAATCATTCATAAAAACTGCTGATTATGTGAGCCCATTTACTCGAAGGGAATTGGGAAACGGCACATTGATAGTGCGTGGAGAGAGACGCAAAAAGTATGGATACATTTTCGTAAAAGACAGATTCCATCATTCGTTCCGTGTGATAAATAGAAAGAGAAAATTTGAATAGTTTATTGATATTTAATGCTCGAGTGCAATGTGGTATGGGTCGTTAATTCAATAAAGAGCATTTCGCGCGATTCTCATGCGTCGTTGATTTTTATGACTCTCTGCGATCGTCTCCTGAGAAACTCCGGTTTGCTCATAATCTCTCCTGGAGTCTCATGTATATAAGTATATACCTTCAGTGAGATATTCCTATTTTTTAAACTTAGTATAAATACTTCGCTTGTGATCATACGGTAATATTGGTAAGTAAAAAGTTGACTCTAAATTCAGCAGAGGTTATAACCTTTAGCTTGAATGTTAATTTACCTAAAGTTCCTGTAGGTATGTAGAGAGAGAGTTAAGACAAGAGGGTCGTCAACCTCTGATTGATTAAAGAGTTTTAGGCTCTACGGACGCTGCCGTAAAATGCGTTTTTGCCAATGGCGGATCCAGCCCACGCGAACGGAAGGTGGGGGGGGGGGGGCGAACCTTGGGATTTTCGCCCCTTAGTGACCCCTTTTTCTTCTTTTCGCTACACGGAAAAAAAAGAGTATGTAGATAAACGACATACGGTATGTATTTCGGCTGGTATGTATTCCAATACTATGGAGTATGTCATTTATTCACATGATCATGTAAATTAAATATATAAGTTATGTAAATAAAATACATACTGTACTGTGGAATTTTGGTATGTCGTTCACTCACATCTCGTATGTCATTCATTCACATCCGTATGTACTTATTTCACATATCGTATGGATTTCGTCGACATACAGTATGTAGAATTACTGCATGGTGTGATTCAGTTAGTTTCAAAATGGCGACGCGTCGGTTGTTCGGTTGTTAAGTGCTCCACATTTTAGCTTATATTTAATGAAATTTCGCTCAGAAAAAAGTTCTATCGATTTAAATACCATGTGGGAATATCGCTTCATCAAGTTCCATCACCCACCGGTGTAGTGTTGTTGTGATTTCAAGAGAGGTTAGAAATTCAGATCTTCGACAAGTGCAGTAAGAGCTCGGTCACTTCCCGCGTAAACTGATGCCTATCAATGAGCTACTTTAATTGAATTTCATGCACATATTTTGATCAGTGCTTTTCAAAGGTTTGTGTAATAGTGGTTAATGATTTGTGATTGCTTTGCTCCAGATATTACTCGGATAAGCATCGTGACCGGTTCCCTTGTGTGCTTGCTTCCCTTGTGTGTGCTTGCTTCCCTTGTGTGCTTGTGTCCTTGTTCCATGCAATGGCGCCTTTCATAACTTCATACTCATGAATAAGTTTGGAGTAGTTTCCTTAAATCAAATTTTATGTGAAATCTATCTTGCCTCAAGTAACACCTATACGAATCAAATACTTAAACTTGTCTAGGTTTCCTTTAATTTTCTTTACTCGATTGTTCCAAATTGTGACCCAGTGCTTTAAATGTTTTCGTCAGCAGTTGTGTGAAATCAATGTGCCTGCATTGATTGGATTTATGGTGAGTCTGTCATTCAACTTATAATTGCATAGCTCTTTCATTTCTTTAGATGTCTTTCTCATTCATTGCTCATACTTCCTCATATTTCATCTGATACTTACTTAACCTCAAAAACCTATCCTTGCTTTCGAGTTCCAACCTGTCATTTGATATTCTACATACCGTGCGTCGATGTTCTACATACCCTATGTCAATCTTCTTTATACCTTATGTCGATATTCTACATACCGTGCGTCGATATTCTACATACCGTATGTCGATATTCTACATACCGTATGTCGATACTCTACATACCGTATGTAGCTATTCTATATACCGTATGTCAATATTCTACATACTTTTTATGATATTGGGTGTACTAAAATTCTATATACTGGTATGAGTTTGAACCACATACTCCCCCAGCATCTGCTGGAAACGACATACAGTATGTGGTTCGAACTCATATTTTATGTCGTTCATCGACATACCTTTTTCTCCGTGTATTATCTTCCCCCTTCTTCTCCCCTCTTTTTCCATTTCAAGACGGTTTCCACTTTTCGGTTTTTTTCCACTTTTCCATTGTTTTAATACGGTGATACGCTTGTAGTGAAGACGGTTTTAGTGCAAAGTCAACGGTTAGCCAACGAACACAAAAAATGCACTCATCGGTCGCAATCGTGATAAAACTCACGCAGAGTTCCAAACTATCTCACTCACTCTCCCGTGACCCCCATGATGTACATCCATCTCTTTTTAGTTTCGAAATTCGTAAACAGGACCTTGTTTAAAGACATATTATTATCAAAATCGCGTTGAAATGCCTCGAGGAATTCATTTCAGCCAAAAAATTTATCGAAAGTTCTCTATAAACGATTTTTGAAATTAGAGTGAGATGCAGTACAAATGGGGTTGAGTGAGAGCGAGGGAGACAAACTTTCTTGGAACGCTCATCATCACCGGCTGCCGCCATTACTAAAACCCTTTATGCTGTATTTTTCCATACCTCCCACCGCTAGGTTTGAGGTTATGGTCACTCGGATTCTACATACCTACAGCTGATTATGGGATACGAAGAGTCGGAGAACCCGTGTGACCATAACCTCAATATAGCGGTTGGAGACATTCTATGGTTTGTTGTACACGATCAACGTAAACAAACGTTGTTGTTGTTTCCCCCTAAATGTTGCGTGAAGAAACGTAAAAAATTCCTTTCTCCGCGAAGAAACCAAGACTGGACGGAGCGGGAAATTTACAGCTATGTAAAAACGATTGACATGTTCAAATCCAACCCTGATACACAAAAAAAATAAACAGGAATGAATACTACAAAACTTCAAACAGCTATGCGCAATTTTGTGAAAAACATCAAAAACCGACTCTAAAACGCCCTTGAAAATCAGTAAAAAAGGGGAATACTTTCGACGAAATATTCTTCCGCTTGAAGAATAGAGGAATTCAATTGGCTGCAAAATAGCTGAGAAACCCAGTGGTGCCAAATAGTTCTAAAACAACAGCTTAAAACAGAGAATTCGTATGAATTTCAATGCTCAAAAATGCAAAGTACATAGTACAACAGCGCAAAACAAAACTAGACCGAAACCAATACCTATCCACTCCCATTATAGGGTCGTGCATAAAACTATAGCTTTTCTTATGCGTTTTTTCAAACTTTAAAAATACCATAAAAAGTTGGATGAGTTGGTAATAAAGGAAAAATATTGACGACATATTATTTGTAAAAGATCATACACAATACTTTGGCTGTGCGATGCAAATTGCTTTACCTCAGATTTTGCTAATTTCAAACGAAAGATAAAGTTGACTTAAGGCACCCGCGGCGACCTCCAAGGTATAGTTAACAGGTATGCTCGACTCGCTTCCCGCGTCATCTTTAGTGGCGCGCAGTTCAAAAAGCATTCCAAGATGGCCGACAAAAGAAGAAAACATTGTATACTCTTTCCAGAAAACATCGGGCTATTTTCTGCTTTTCTGGAGAGGGAAGCCCAATGTTTTCTGAAAAGAGTATACAATGTTTTCTTCTTTTGTCGGCCATATTGGAATGCTTTTTGAACTGCGCGCCACTGAAGATGACGCGGGAAGCGAGTCGAGCATACCTGTTAAATATAAGTACCTTGGGCCCAATCATAGTTCGCTTGCCAGGTCAAACAGTTAGACATCGGGGTTCTACTTATTTGGCTTCAATGGAGAATCTGGTAATTTTTTAGCCAAATCTGGCATCTGGGCCTAATTGAGCTAATTTAGAAATTCTACGTTGCAATGACGAGAATTTATCGTTCCTTAACACCGAATGGAAGACGAATCCATGCTAATCTAATAAATTATTCGGATCTAACAAATGATTAAACAATATTTGCCAAATCCTCCGCCTTGAAAGAACATTCATTTCCCACGGCTCTAAAATCTGCAAAAGCGCACTGTAACCCAATGCGATGTGATGCTCTTATTTTAAGACTCTCGCGGCTATTTTGAGTACAAAAGAGGTCTCTCTCTCTCTCTCCGGACGACTTGCACCGAAATTTATGGCAAAAGTAGACTGTGGCCTGTGAAAATTTTAATACGTATATAATGGTTTCAGAGAGGATAAATCTCATTTATTGGGTCAATTTTGACTGCCTTTATGAGCGGCGTTAGAGCGTAGCCAAGTGAAATATATGCTCATTTATCTGCTTGAGCGAAAGTGTCCGCCGAAGATTTCAAGTTCCAGTCTTTTATCATACTCATAATGCTTGGAGCATAAATTTTTA
>VMOF01000369.1:27126474-27188671 GCA_011764245.1 Trialeurodes vaporariorum | reverse complement strand
AAATTAGGGTTTAGAAAGGTTGAATGGGAAGCTGGTTACGAGTATGAAAGCAAAAGAGAGATAAAGAAAAATGTGAAGGAATGTTTGCGATTTGATTAATTTTGTGGTGAAATGTACGTGTTGAATGAGGACGGTACTCATACGCAAGCAGTAGGGAGGGGAAGGGAGTATGAATAATGTACATAGATAAGCTCGTAGCCCGTACATTGTACAATGCAATGGGACGCGGGAGTTGAAGAGTCCTACGTTACATGCACATATAGCTGACACCGCGTAGTTTCATTGATAATTAAACCTTCTTGAAAACAGGGTTAATATACTCCATTAAAGGACAAAGAACTCGGAAAACCTAATGATATCACTCATTTGTGCGCGAGGAGAGATGAAGGTAAATTGGTCGGAATGAACTCCTATACTATAGTCGTACACCCGCACTGTGAAAATACGAATGGGCGGGTTGTCATGACGACACGCGTCTCCCCCGACACAGTCCCAGTGTACACGTATTACCCTAAACAGCGGTTCTCCTAGTGAGCTTGTTGGAGGAATTGAATCTGTTACGAATGCAGTCAGTTCATAAACTTGATATTGGGTAAAAAAAATTGGTAATGCAACAAACACGAAAAAAGTTCCTCTCGATTGCCAGAGAAAGCACTCATTTTTCAACTCCGAAACCCAATTTTGAAAGAAAAAAAATAACCCCTAAATCTCAATTTTCATCAAGTTTTGTTGATTAGAAGCGGAGAAATTCTTTTTTTAAGTTTCGTCACTATCGCTGAGAACGCTAAAATAGCGATTTTTGACACTTTAAAAATTCATAACTCAGAAACTAAAAGTTTCCCCAACATGCAGTTTAGAATAAATTGTAGCAATTTTTTTAGAGAATAACATATCTCGTAGAGATCAACATCGAAGAATGCGTTTTTTCAGAATTTCAAAATTTGTAAAAAATTTTGAGCCTGAAAATCAAAAAAATTGCAAATTGCAAGTGTTTGTTTAAAATTTTGTGGAACATGTGGGTTAGTCAAAAGAAAGGACATTTTATTTCGCGTTTTTTCGCGCAAACCACATTTCAAAATCTTTATTCGTTAGCGAGATATTCGAGTTTGAAGGTTTCAACTTTGACCCCCCCACCCCCCCCCTCTAAAAATTGGTTTTAGGTCGCGAAAATTTCAGGATCCACTATACTAATAGTAAACCCAATCGGTACCCAAAGTTTCGTCAAAAACAAGCAGTGGGCGAAAAATGCCGATTTTGAATGAACCGCTTTTCCCGTATTTATGATAGGCAAGAGAGCTGATGGGGAGAAAATTCACCCTCCCTACCTATTACCTATTTCCTATTTTCGACCACTTTAGATGAATACAAAAACAGAAATAGAAACTAACAGAAATAAATACCTATTTATTTACTCCGCAGCTTTGAACATTTTATTTATGTAATTTCTATGACATTTCTTGGCGTCAACGAAGAGTCTCAAATAGAATCTATCTCTTTTATGATGATATTACGATATATAGGCTATCCCAAGAATTACTGGACTTCACAACTGTAGGTTTGAATGAAAACATCAGCTCCCGTCCTCAAATAGGGCAACCTGATTGGTTAGGAGCAGTAAGAAGCTGATTTCTTCAAGAAAACCATAGAAGTGTCCGATCCAATCTTTTCTGGGACAAGCTACAGCAGCGGACAAACGAAAATGTCACATCCGACAACAGTTCTGCTACCTTTGCCGCAGCGTGTAATATGTGCGAGTGACTTCTCATAATATTTTTGCAAGGATGGATTCACCTCTCGGATGAAATTCTCGAGTGATATTGAGTCGCATAGGCTGCACTTGAATTCGCTTAGGCTGCATGAGATTTCACCCACGAGAAAAAATGAGATGTACGGAAGGAAAATAAGCGATGTAAAAAAGTACTCGGCGCATGAGAGACCTCATTCTACTGTAAGGTTTTTATTCATCGTCTATATATCGACTTTAGAAATAAGTGATATTGGATATGGGAGCATAGAAATTGAATCTCTTCGACATCAGCTGTATTAAAAGGCAATGAGAGTTAAATGAGGAATAGATTGAATGATGAGGGTTATTGTCGACCCGGTAGTTTGCCGTCTCATTGCTGAGTTAGGGAATAAAACCTAACTCACAATCAGTATAGACGGTTTTAATTAGTGATGATGTCAGTCGGTAGCAAAGTTTGTGAAGCACTTCAAACTATCACACTTGTTCTCTGCTGGCCTAGCGCTTTTCTCTCTTTCATCGCGAAAGTAACTTAAGGTAAACTAAACACCCCAGTACCCGGCGCGGCACTGATAAAGAATTTTTGCACTTGAAAAATCGCATTAAATCGCCAATGCACCTCACCGTCAGGATAGATGGAAAGGGCGTTTCATCAGCTCTCTAAGTATTGGTAGCCACCACGAGTGAAGAAACAAAAATTAAGTTGGCAACGATGATAAAACTGAAACAAGTCGCAGCTGCAACACTTAAAAGTGTTGGCAAAGGTGCATGAGTATCAAGCCAATATTTACTATAAGGTCCATATGTATACGTTATCAGTGGCGTGCAGAACAAACACCGAAAAACTTTTCAGAAATATTGAAATGTCATGGATGGATGTTTTTTAGAATAGTATTAGGCATGATGAGAGCCAATTATTTTGTAATTATCATGATTGACTTAGTCGCAGCGGGCTAAGTATCGAAACAAAATGCATCAAAAATCTCTGCGCCATTGCAATACTTTCTCAATTTTTCTAGTTTCATTAGAGTGAGAAAGTAAAAATCATGACTCCACTTGAGAAACCGGAATTTAAAAAATTAAGAGTCTAAAATACTCCTAAAAGCGAGTCCTTTTCAGAAAAAAACAAGTTGGAACTTGCAACACTGGAACAGTGTTAGCAAAGAGAGCATGAGTGTCGGCCGTAAATCATTGTAAGTGTGGAGTTCCATATTGATAGTACAAAACTGCGACAAAGTCAATCGCAACGCTGCATTTGTGTTTGTATAACAGTGATCGCTGTAAAAATAACTTGATAGGTCAAAGTGGGAATGAAAATTTACTTATAGCGTGTTGAAACAGTTGTTCACGAGGCGAGGTGAATACTGTAGTTTTGAAAATCGATTTCGATAGTGATAGTTCCTTTAAAATCGGATGACGCAATACCAATCCTAGCAAGCCGCAAAGTCTAGTTTAGTTATTTGGGACTTTTTTAGATTTCTCTCGCCTGAACCAAAGTCATCAGGAAGGAAATTCTTAATACCAATCCTAGCAAGCCGGAAAGTCTAGTCTAGTTATTTGGGACTTCTATAGAATTTTCCTCGCTTGAACCAAAGTAATCACGATGGAAATTCTTCGTCTTTATGGTTTCAGCTCTTTTTGTCTCAGATTAAAAAATGAATGTTAATATTGATCAAATGTCATCCGACACTCATCAAGGCCCTTAAGGAACGTAATATGAACTTGAAAAAAGCTCATTCGATTTTTAAGGGAGCTTAAACGGTCCATGAGAGACGAAATTCGCGGATACAGAGTATCCACAGCTTATTTCAATGTTCGATCTGACAAGACCGTGCGCCTTTGAAAAATCGATATCTCGATAGTGAATCGATGTATTGCAATTCGGTTTGCACCGGTCGAAAGCGCTTGCTTGTGACTGACAACCTCGAAAATTTCAGATCCATCCGAGTTTATTTAATGACCTTACAGGACCTCTCGCGGCCGCAGTTAGACATTTCTTGTCAGAGTTACGCTGAAACGGGGAGTAGTTTGATATTTTTAATAAGTCCCCCTAAGATGATATTTTTTGGCTCGAAACTGCATTGAGCCCTCTCGGGACATCATTGGGACCCGAAAAAAAGCGGAACCGATATAATACGGCACACGACTGGTTCGTGAGAGACGAAATTCGCCTTTTTCCAGCCTCCAGCGCCCCTCTAAGGTCGATCTGACAAGACCGCACGCCTTTGAAAAATCGATATCTCGAGAACGAATCGATGGATTGCGCACTGCGGTTTGGATTGGGCGGTAGCTTCAGCTTTTAGATAATTCTTGAAAAAAATTCAGATCCATCCAAGTTTTTAAACGGATCTTATGGGACCTCCCGCGGCCGCAGTTAGACATTGTACGTGAGTCTTACGCTGGAGTTGGGGCCACGCCCCCCCCCCCCGATATAGACTTTATCGGTCCGACATTTGTCAGGGCCCTTAATGAACTTCATGTGAACTCAAAAAACTCACATATGACTTCTCACGGCGCATGCTAGGTCCATGAGAGTCGAAATTCGCGGATTTTAGAGAATCTTAGATTTCTGACCCTATACCGCGCGCCTTTGAAAAATCGATATCTCGAGAGTAAATCGATGTATCGCAATTCGGTTTGGACCGATCAAAAGAGTAAGCTTACCGGTACTCGCCGTTAAAATTTTGGATCCATCTGATTTCATTTTGAGACCTTACTTGAGTTACTTGGACCCCAGTTGGAATTATTTTTTCGGAGTTACGCTGGCAAGGGGGTTGCTCCCTCTCTTGGAAAACTGTGGAGGGGGCCCTTTGCTGGGGCATACATTCTATTTTTCACTTTTTTTTTTTTTTTTTTTTTTTTTTTTTTTTTTTTAATTTTATATTTGTGTCTAATCTAAGTTGGGGGAGGAGGAGGAGAGTACCTGCAAGTCAACCGGCAATTTACTTTTGATAGTGACTGCGGGTCGAGGGTGCGGATTGCGGACTTTTAACTTGTTGTGGGGTTTACAGGGTGGCCGTGTCTAAACTTATGAGAAAAGAAGGCAACCACAGACCGGAAGAACGTTCAATTTCTGGTTCAGAGACCATGGACAAAGACATGGGCACCCGCAAAACAATTGCCCGGAGGGGCAACTTTTTGAATGTCAATGGAAGGTCTAGGGGACTTCACTTAGAGACGGGCAAGTCTAGAGAACCCCCCCCCCCACTTCCGCCCAAAATAGAAAATAAATCAATTATCCTTCCAAATGGTAGAAATTGTAAGTGATTGTAGCATGTAGTTGTATCAAAAGTAATTCTATTTTGACGTGTTTGATATTATGAATAAAGTGACAGCATCAGATGATAGAAATAGTAAAAAGCTGAGTACAACTATTCCTTCTTTATTTTCATTGTCCTGATGAATTCTAAGAGTTAACCTATTTAAATTAACAAAACCAAAACTCTTGCCTATACATTCTCTAATCATGTAATTATCGACCAGAGGATTCTGAATTTTCAAGGAAGTTCGCAAAATTCTCGTTGCCAACGGTAGTTGCCAATGTAGACACGTTCATACTAGTAGATTTTAAAACTTCTTTCGGCGAGGGAGATGACGGGTGGGAAGGATGATGTCGTCTGAATCAGGAGGGGGTGGGGTAAAAATCAGGGGGAGGTCTAGATCTGGGGGGAGAGGAATCCTGAAACTGGGGGGCGAGCTGTATAGTGGCAAGGGGTGGTTGGGCACCACTGCTTAGGGGGGGGGGGGGGGGGCTACTTCCCGCCCTGCCCCCCCCTAAATTACGCCCCTAATTAAAATTGTAAAGTAAACTAAGAATAAAGTTTGTTAACTCTTACTCCTTTCGTTATTATTTGATCTTCGAATGTTCCGATTCTTTTTTATTGTAAAGTTTTGATTTTTCTGAATTAGGGGGGGGGCGCCCATTGACAGATAAGGGAGAAAGGTAAGTGTAGGAATTTGCACGGGAATCCGGCGTAGTGTGCCGCAAAACTTACTACCAATGGCGGATCCAGAAAATTCTTTTAGGGGGGGGGGCTTCACGCCTATGAATTTTCAAATTTGCAGGGAGGAATTTATGGGATTTTTTCTGTTGAAAAAAGGCAAAGGCTACCGTGAGTTGGGGGGGCGTGCCTTTCCCGAATCCGCCGCTGATTACCATGTAACACTGAGCCACGATGACCGATGTCGCATAAAACCAGGTAGAAGACCCGTGGCGGGCGTGGCATCCGTGATGGCTGTGAAATTGGGATGAAGTAGATGGACACACATCATTCATGCAATCTACACAACGCGGCAAGCAACTGTTGTAGGCGTTGGTGCAGTAGTTCGTGGGGAGGGCAAAGGGGACGGGAGGTCGTCGCAAAACCATGGACGAAGATATAACTAGACTGTTGTTAGTCCTGTTTTGCTCTCGACCCCAGCGCTCCAAGCAGCGGTCAGCTGAACTACTCTTTCAAGTGAGCGATCCTGGCGATGTGTCCATGCTCACATGCTGTGCTACTGCTAAAACCGTTGTTGGAGTTGGTCTGTTATGGCATGGCTGTCAACTGTTGTCGGCGACCCAAGAGGATCAGATAACTCAGTATCTCAATGGAAGATCGAAAGCAAGGGAAATCCAGAATCAACTTTGGACAAGGTAACAGAAATCATCAGCAAATTAAAAGAGTCGCCTGATCTCTACTAATAAAACAAATGTCTATGTACTCTTTCTTGTTTGATTCCGTTTTGAGGTTAACTGTGGTGTATAGTATTTCAGTCCTTGATTAATCATTTTCGACAATTCAGGAATCTTTCAAGAAATACTCCAGACGTTTGCTTTTTAGCGGATTTTGCTTCCTTTTAATTCGCTGATCATTTGTTCCCTTCGTTCAATCGTGATTCAAATTACCTACACGGTATACATTTGCGGGAAGGCATGGGAGAAAGGGAGCCGGAGCGGCCACCGCTGCAGCGGTTCGCTTTTAGTTGACCCTTACTGCTGCTTGGAGCGCTGCGGTCGCGCTCGAAAACCCGCTAACAGGTTTTAACACGGGCGGAGATAGGAAGTCGGCAGTTCTTAGTTATATCTTCGTCCATGGCTCGGAATGGTCTTAAAATTTTTCCCTTTGGATTTGATCTAGAACGCAACGTTCTTACATTTTCGAAAAGTTAACTCTAGCTCTCGCAATTAACGATTAAAGGCGGAAAAAGCATGGTTTCAGGACCGCGGAACAGTGGCGTTATCTAGCGGATGAGAATCTTACTACAGGTCGCTGAGGATTCACCTTAAAACGCAACGACGATCGCGTTCCCCAAACGAACTCTTTTAGCGGACCGAAACATCAACAATAACAGGATTGGAAATTTGAAATCATCTAAATGCATTTTAAATCGCAGAATACACGAAACATGGACACAATCCTCTGATATAAAACCCCAATATCTCATACAGAAAATTTCGTTGAAGTCTGATCCAAATTAGTAACGTAATTACATTCCCAAAAATGCTTAACCTCAATCTTGGCCAAAAACTCCCGCCACAAAGAAAAAGCGACAAATTGGGAGGACACCGGATTGGCGGAATCACATGGGTCAATCGGTCCTCGAGGACCCGTTCTCGATACTGAAACCAAGCGATCCCCCGAGCGGACCCCCGAACCATGCCGTTCCTATAAGAAAAGCATTATTGACCTTGTAGAAACGATTTCAATAGAGCATGACACTCATGCTCTAATACGGCTTTGACACAAATTTAGTCAAAGTTAGGATTTAGCGCCCCGATAATTTTTCATGTTTAGGCCCCTCAGGGGGACCTATCTCAAAAACTCTGTGAGACGACCCCTAACGTGTGATACATCGATCGAAAGGGAATTAAAAACTGAGTATTTTGGCAGAAATGAGAGGTTCACATCATTTTTCACGTTCGAGATATCGAATTTTGTAAACCGAACTGTTACTTTCGATATCTCGAACGTAAAAAATGATATGAACCTCCCATTAGCGCCAAAATGCTCAATTTTTCATACCCTTTCGATCGATGTATCACGCGATAGGGGTCGTCTCACAGAGTTTTTGAGATAGGCCCCCCTGAGGGGCCTAAACGTTAAAAATTATCGGGGGCGCAAAATCCTAACTTTGACTACATTTGTGTCAAAGCTGTATTTTTTTCTGAAAAGAACTCGCTTTTAGGAGTATTTTAGACTCCTAATGTTTTAAATTCCAGTATCTCAAAGTGGAGTAATGATTTTTTGAAAACAGATCCATATCGAACTTTGACCTTCGATATATCAAAAACGAAAAACGGTATCGACCTTCGAATTGCGCCAAAAGTCTTAGAATTGTATGCCCTTTTAAACGATGTATCACAAGATAGGGGGTGCCGTTTGAAAATTTTTGAGTTGCGGGTCAGTAACCCTCCTTAAAGGGGGGGACCCAAAAATTTTGACCCCCTCAAAAAATAGTTCCTATTAAGTTATAAACACCTCCCAAGTTTGTTTTTTTTAATCTGCAGCCGTTCAAAAGTTATAGAGGGGTGCCGGGACTTAAGGCCCACCCTGTATACAGGGTGTAACAGATGTATCCCCCCCCCCCCCCCGGCTAACTTTTGAACGAGTTGAGATAAAAAGTTGCGGTTTGGACCATTCTTCATAATTAACTTTATTTTTTTAGGGACCAAAACCCCCCAGCCCCCCTAGAGGGCACCCAGGGGGGCTATCTCAAAAATTTCAAACGGCAACCCCTATCTTGTGATATATCGTTTGAAATTGCATAAAATTCTAAGACTTTTGGCACAAAACCAGACGTCGATATCGTTTTCTGTTTTCGATATATCGAAGGTCAAAGTTCGATTTTGAAAAAATCAGAACTCTTATTTGAAAAGTCGGAATTTAAAAAAACTAGGGGTCTAAAATACTCTAAAAAGCAAGTCCTTTCAAGAAAAAAATAAGGTTCTGCCACAAAAATGAAAATTTGGTTTTAGAGCCCTCAACAGTCGTCAAAAAAATTGCCCCTCAAGGGGTCTTTCTCGAAAATTCCGAGGCACAACCCATATCGAGTGATACATCGCTCAAAGGAGCGCATCAAACTGAGCATTTTGGTGCAAACTGCAGGTCGATATCGTTTTTCGTCTCCGATAAATCGAAATTTGACAATGGGTGAAAATCTAACTTTGCCATTCGATTTATCAAAAACGAAACACGATATCGCCCTGCTGCTTACACCAAAATGCTCAGTTTGATGCGCTTTTTTGAGTGATGTATCACTCGATAGGGGTCGTGCCTCGGAATTTTTGAGAAAGACCCCTTGAGGGGCAATATTTTCGACAATTGTTGGGGCGCTCTAAAACCAAATTTCGACTAAATTAACCGTATTTTTTTCTTATAAGGACTTGCTTTTTAGAGTATTTTAGACCCCTAGTTTTTTAAATTCCGACTTTTCAAATGAGAGTTCTGATTTTTTCAAAATCGAACTTTGACCTTAAATATATCGAAAACGAAATACGATAGCGACGTCTGGCTCGTGCCAAAAGTCTTGGAATTTTATGCCCTCTCAAACGATATATCACAAGATAGGGGTTGCCGTTTGAAATTTTGCCTCAATGGAACCTATGTGTCCTTTGAAATGGTTTTTACGATTGTTTTATGATACTTTATGAGCAGAATGTTTCAGTTCTTTGTGTCACAGATTTTTGACACAAACTTAAATCAAAATCATTCAATCATCAATGATTGACGATATGTTCTCATGTGTCGCTTTTAACAATCGTTTTCAGTTTTTTCTATTTTTTTGTCCGTTCGTACTAAAATTGAAATTTTAGAGAGTCTTAAGGGTTGAATGTTGCAACAAACAGTGCTTTTTTCTCTAGCAGTTACATTTTGGATTGCTTTTCCTAAAATTCATCCCAATAACTGAGCGATATTTGAAAAGTCCCAATTATTTTTGTTCATTTAATCAATTTTCCCTGTAATCGCTCAAAGGAACCTATGTGTCCTTTGAAATGGTTTTTATGATTGTTTTATGTTACTTTATGAGCAGAATGTTTCAGTTCTTTGTGTCACAGATTTTTGACACAAACTTAAATCAAAATCATTCAATCATCAATGATTGACGATATGTTCTCATGTGTCGCTTTTAACAATCGTTTTCAGTTTTTTTTGTTTTTTTGTCCGTTCATAAGAATTTTGAAATTTTAAACATTCTTAAGGGTTGAATGTAGCAACAAGAAGTGTTTTTTTCTCTTTTAATTAGTGTGAAGATTGTTCATGTTGTTATTCATCAAAAGAACTGAGTGATATAATTATGTATTCATTTAATCCATTTTCCCTTTTTTTTCGCTCAACGGAGAATATGTTGCTCTTTGGAATGGTTCTAATGGTTGTTTTTGGTTGCTTTAATAGGAGAATATATCAGTCCTTTTTGTGACAGATTGTTGACCGATTCAAACTTAAATCAAAATTTACTCAGTCATCAATGATGGACGATACCTGTTCTTATGTCGCTTAAAGAGGCGTTTTCAGTTTTTTCTATTTTTTTGTCCGTTCGTACTAAAATTGAAATTTTAGAGACTCTGAAGGGTTGAATGTTGCAACAAACAGTGCTTTTTTCTCTAGCCGTTACTTTTTGGATTGCTTTTCCTAAAATTCATCCCATTAACTGAGCGATATTTGAAAAGTCCCAATTATTTTTGTTCATTTAATCAATTTTCCCTGTAATCGCTCAAAGGAACCTATGTGTCCTTTGAAATGGTTTTTATGATTGTTTTACGTTACTTTATGAGCAGAATGTTTCAGTTCTTTGTGTCACAGATTTTTGACACAAACTTAAATCAAAATCATTCAATCATCAATGATTGACGATATGTTCTCATGTGTCGCTTTTAACAATCGTTTTCAGTTTTTTTTGTTTTTTTGTCCGTTCATACTAATTTTGAAATTTTAAACATTCTTAAGGGTTGAATGTAGCAACAAGAAGTGTTTTTTTCTCTTTTAATCAGTGTGAAGATTGTTCATGTTGTTATTCATCAAAAGAACTGAGTGATATTTGATAAAATCCCAATTATTATAATTATGTATTCATTTAATCCATTTTCCCTTTTTTTTTGCTCAACGGAGAATATGTTCCTCTTTGGAATGGTTCTGATGGTTGTTTTAGGTTGCTTTAATAGAAGAATATATCAGTCCTTTTTGTCACAGATTGTTGACCGATTCAAACTTAAATCAAAATTTATTCAGTCATCAATGATTGACGATACATGTTCGTATGTCGCTTAAAGACGCGTTTTCAGTTTTTTCTATTTTTTTGTCTGTTCGTACTAAAATTGAAATTTTAGAGAGTCTTAAGGGTTGAATGTTGCAACAAACCGTGCTTTTTTCTCTAGCCGTTACTTTTTGGATTGCTTTTCCTAAAATTCATCCCAATAACTGAGCGATATTTGAAAAGTCCCAATTTTTTTTGTTCATTTAATCAATTTTCCCTGTAATCGCTCAATGAAGCCTGTATTTATAGTATGAAAGCGAGTTTTGGATAATTTACCCTCTGAAAGAATGCCTCTGAGTAATTTCCCTCATGAAAGTGTTTGGATTCATTTTATCTATGCGTGCTTTCAATTGATTTACCACATGAAAGCGCGCATAGGATAAATTTACTCTATGAAAGTGCTTTGGATTCACATAACATTTGAAAACTTACATAGGATTAATTCACCTATGAAAGCGTGGTTTGTAAATTTTCCTAGGAGAAAGTACTTCGGATTTTTTGCCTTATGATAGCGCACTGTAGGTTAATTTACCGTGAGAAAGTGTGCTTTTGGACTAATTTTCCTTCTGCGAGAATTCGTCCGATCAATTTTCCTCATGAATGCGCGCTGGGGATTTTTCAAGCCATGAAAGCATGCTTTGTATGCATTTACCCTATGAAAGCACGTTTTGGATTAATGTACCCTCTGAAAGAATGTTCTGATTAATTTTCCTCATAAACGCGCGTTCCGTTTTTTTTTACCCATGCATGCTTTGGATTGATTTACCACATGGCGCATAGGATTAATTTAATCTTTGAATGCGCGCTTTGGATTCATACAACATTTGAAACTTACGATGGATTAATTTACTTGTGAAAGCACTCTTTGGATTAATATTTCATATGAAAGAGTGCTTCCGATTAGTTTTCCTCATGAAAGGGCGCTGGTGGTTAATTCACCCTATGAAAGCATGCTTTTAATTAATTTACCCTCTGAAAGAATCCATCAGATTCGATTCATCCAAGTTGATTCGATTGTCCATAATCCGCTGCCAAGGAATTATATCATGGAGAAACAGGTAAATGAAGGACTTATACCGACGTACTTACACGTTAAGATAGAGGAAAATGGCTGAGATCAAAGATGGCCATAGAGGGCTTTCTAGAATCAAACTGTAGCCAATGAATGCTAAATGTTTGAGACAGTTAAAATTTTAGAAAAACTCTTTAACAGATAAACAGTGGGGAAACATACTTCGCTGAGTAGGTAGGAGCTTAATGAAAGGGGTAACACTTTTCAAGAAGGATCTCAAGGCTTCTCCAATTCGGAAGAATCGGAAGGTCTAGAGAGCACTCTTCGACATGGACAGATATGATGACTTCCGTTAAACTGGCAAGTTAAATCATGAGCAAAAATAAGAGGCTTATTATCACCTCACATATCAGACAGTAATTCAGCATTATTTCAGTAATTTTTGATATAAACAATGACCTAATGAAGAATATGCATTACTGTGCATTCCTCATTGCAACTGCACTGATGTTTTCTGAACGGCAAATATATTCAGTCTGCAAAGCGGTCCATGCCCCACACGAAACAGAACCAAAAAATCAACAATAACAAGCCTCGAGATTTGAAAAGAGCTAAAAATACATATTTTCTTGCGAAAACCAATAAATCTTGATACCAAAATTAAAATAATAATACGGAGAACTAACAAACGAAATATCTTTGGTGTCCGAGTCATAATCCAAACGTAATTGCATTCGAAAAATCGCGTAACCTCAAACCTGGACACAAGACTCCCGCCGTAGAAAAATCACACAAGCCTACGAAGGCACAGGATTGGTGGAATTGTGAAAAAAAACGCGCCTAACGAAATACTTCTCGAAACTAGGTCCAAGCCGTGAAACGCTGAACACTAGAGGATGGCATAGTTCATAAGAAAGCATGCGTCTCAGAAACTAAAACAATTTCAATGGTGCATGATACTCATGCACTAAAAAGTCAAAACTCCTAGTAACCGGTACAAAAATTGCAAATTCGGTGATCCTGACCTGAAAAGTTTATAAAAATGGGAAAACTTGAAAGGTACGGATTCGTAGCATCTTTCAAAACCCATAGAAATAAACGAAAACGAAATTTGACGAAAAAAAAACTATAAATCCTTATTTTCACTCCGAGTTCTAAGCCAAGTTGCTTGCAAAACGGACAAAACAATCGTGTGTCGAGAAGTTAGGGAATTAAACACGACATTTCTAACTAAAGAAAATGAAAAACAACTGGCTACAACAACTGACTTCTGTGACGTCGGGCTAAAACCGTAAAAACTTCAAGGTACAGCAGTGGCGCGGCGTCGCGTGCAATTTGGCAACAATGTATTCTATCCATTTAATTTCATGTAAAATATCGAATTCAGGGGGTGCCCGGTGCACAGTGCACAAGGAAAATTTGAGATATTTAATGAGTTTGAATGGAGCAGTTGCATTGTTGCCAGCACGCGACGCCACTGAGGTACAGTAAGCTGAAGATTAGGAACATAGGAATACTTACAGCGCCAAAATTATGAGGTAAAGATGGACTCATTCAAACATCTCTAAAAGAGGTTACTTTTGAATCTGCAACAAAATCAAGAAATAATATTAGTATGTAAAATATGAATATCAGTATGATATAAAAAGTTCAAATCACAGGTATCTAGTTTGTTTACGTGCTCAGGGGTCAATTATGAAGGATTGAGTCATAATCGCATCGAATTCCTGTCAAGACCGTAATTCTTATAGGTGGTTTGGTGACGTTGCACGGAAGCCACGGGCGTGGGGCCCATGCAAAAGGCCTCGGCGAATCTGTTGAGTCCAATGAGCTGTAACTTTAGAGTGGCACATCAAGGAACGTTCCGCTGGTTCATTGTTGTCACCTAGGGCGCCGCCATCTTGCCGTAAAAATCAATTTTGAGGTTAAGTTTTGTAGGTTGTTTCCGGTCGTTTCGTAAACAAACTCGGGCATAGCCGGAAACGGCCTGCAAAATTTAACCTCAAACCTTGAAATCTGCCGTCCAAATTCCCGCCATTTTCCGAACGACCTACAAAATTTAACCTCAAACCTTGGAATCTGCCGTCCAAATTCCGCTTTTTCCCGGGATTCTTTCTACCCTGTGTGGCACAAGGTGGACCAGCCCGCTGCCACTCTAAAGTTATAGCTCATTGGTTGAGTCATTTCGATAAAAATCCTTACATCTCTACAAAAATTCATCGAGCGCACATCGAAGAAATTGCAGAGTTTCTATCGGATTGCCTAACTCGATGTATACACGCGGCCCATGAAAATAACGCGCAATCGATAGCAAGTCGACACGGTTTCGAAGCGATCATTTTATAATCACTCCTCAGCTGGAGGTCGTTTCTTAAGGGTTGGTCGTTTACAACACTTTCTACACATGCGTGGTGGGTGTATTCTCGTCTTTTGAGCAGGCTGTCGAGACCAAAATCCACACAAATAAGGTAGAATCAGTGTTTTCTACAGGTGTCGTTGACGACAGTTAATGCGCAGTGGACGGAAGTACTCTCTTCCAGGCATGCCGCATGGGTAAAAAGAGGTGTGATTAACAAACTCCTTTTAAACGACCTACCTCTAAGACGATCAATAGTCGATCATCTTGAATTTGCCGCGCAAACAGTAAACAAGTATATCATGTTTTCGTAGAACGATGTATTGTAATTGCGATGACTAACCGCACTAACCCTTTCACTGCCGCGTTCAGGTTACTAAAATAAATCACAGGGAGTAGTTAAATATTCGTACTCCGTGGTGTTGATTTTGCCTAGCCCGGTAATTGAAGGCGCTTTATGAGCCACTAATTTGAAAGAGTAAAAGATTACTATGCCAATGAGAGATGGAAACACGAAATCAAATAGCTCGGGCTTACGGTATTAAAAAAGTTAAAAAACGGGAGAGTTCCGTTGGGTTCCGATTAACAAACCTATAGGTTTACACCATCGACAGTATATTAGGCAACCCCGAACCTGAGAAGTTTTTTTTCCCCTCTCAACAACCAGGTACTCGCATCATTAATTAAGCGTATAATATAATCATCGCGTTGTCGTTGACTCAACGCTCCTCGAATTAGCGCCCACGCGAACATCCGAAGAAGGCTTTAACTCCCCCCCCCCCTTTCACACTCCTCGCATTCAAACGTTTATTTATATGTGAGTCTTGAATGAGTATTGGAAAAGAGGCGTCAAGGACAAAGTAAAACTCATAAGCTTCAACTGTCAAGACTCTAATCTTGCATCCTGAGAGCATTTTGAAGAGGATTATGATGGGTTTAGAATCATTGCCACAATGGGTCTGTATCAATTTTTTCACTGAGAAAAATTTCCTGTTGCTGTAACAAAATTTCTAATACAAAATTTCCTCTCCGGTATTCCGGCTGTAACTGTAATTCTAAATAGTTGCAGTCACCGGACGTCCGGTTATTTCAACAAGAATTTCAATTAATTTTACAAGAATTCTGTTTAATATACTTTCCTAAACGAAACTACCGTTGAATTAACAAGAATATTTCTCAAAGTGTTGCAACAGTATTGTGTAGAGGGTCGTTTTTATGTAAACTTGCACGAGAGTCAAATTGAAAGTATCGAAAAGTCTCAACATCCACTCACAAACTAAAAAATATGTATTTCACAAAATTCAAAGATGGCGTGGCAGTCAAATGAGTGGGTCACAATGAAAGAGTCCCATCAAATTGCTGCTTTCTCTATCACTAATCACTTTCTAATCACTTTTCTCAGCATAGAAAATTACGATTAAATGCGACTAACCCATTGTGACATGTTCATTTGACCGCCATCGTACTGCAGGAGAGGTAGTTTGCAATGCAACTGAACCCGAATCAACGAAAAGAAAGCCGAAATAGGGTATATTTAATACCGAAGGAGCGCATTGTGGACAAACTGCCCCTTAAAAAAAAAAAAAAAAAAAAAAAAAAAAAAAAAAAAAAAAAAAAAAAAAAAAAAATCCTATTTGAAAAAGATCACCAGTATTTTAAAATAAAGAGCAGCCCTCATGTTTTAAATGGCACACACTGCTTTCGGAGTAATATACTTTCATTTCACCACGAAGTTCCGCCTTATCTAATCAACCCAGTTGAATTAATTAGAAATCACACTCGGGCATTTCAACAACCCCACCCCCTCCTTCCACCCCCTTTCGCCGGTGATTGGCAAGGATAGTGTTTACATTTCATAATCGCAGTCAACCCTCAATTGAGGTATCTTCATTTGCTTCTCTAATATTTGAAGTTTGAAAACAAACAATGATTGCAACCGAAGCAGAAGGCGAGATATAGCTTCGGAAATTTCAATACCATAATGGATAAGTTAGTTTTCGCAGCCGGCAATACTGCTGAGAATATTAAAGTAAGTGTATTTGAGCTGAAAGTGCGGTCTAAACTAAACAAATGGCCGTCTGCATAGGGTATGGGTACGGGTTGATGAAACTCGAGTCGCCTTGGTGCAAGGTCCCTCTATATCACACATATTCACTTATATTCGCTTAAATTCACTCTCCCAACTTCCAAGATTCGTCGGGTCAAATAGGTGGATCCGATATTTGGGCCATTCGCAATTAGAGAGATTGTTAGACTAACAGGGCTTTGCTAGAAATTTCCCAGCTAATGCATTGAATAAAATGCAACTTCCGCTTTCGAAACTTTCCGCAAGTTGTGATGAAACTTCAATAATCTAGCGTGATTGGGTGGAGCTTTAATGCTTTTCAAAGGTGTTGCTTGTTCATAGATTATCTCAAATTTTCAATTGAATCGGATGAATTTTCGTTTCTGGCGGAGAAGCTCTTAAATTTGCCGGGAGAGTGCGTTAAATTCAATGAATACGTAACATCACCGTGCATTATTTAGATTACCAGTATTAGCTGAAGTAAACAGGTTTTACTTTTCATTAAATTGTATTGTTCGGTATTCGAATTGATTATTCATTCCCTTCTGCAACTTAAATACATACAAGCCACAATACCTACTACTTTATGTTGACTAGTACTCTTATTTGAGTTTTCCGCACATTGGCAATTGAACTTTTTCTAAAGGAAATCATGTTTTCAAACAGTCATTTAATTATTACTATGAAACTATATGTATAAGGTAGGTTTAGAAATATTTCACGATTTAACGAAATACGTACTACAATAGAAAATCATGCAATAATCTGAAGAGTTTTTGGTATGAGATTGTATAAATATTAGGGAATATGCTACTGATCAAAAATAATTTTAGTTATTCAAAGTATTCTAATATGATATAAGGAAGCATTAAATTGGGATATTTCATTCGGCTGATAAATAGACTGAACTCCGATTCACAAATCAATCAAATAATCAAGTTCAACTCATCAGAATCTCATCCACAATCAGTAACAAAAGTATTTTTGAACAGTAGCACACCCCCTCTATTCTGTACGCCTTTATGACTTATAAACTCTTCAAGATACGTTTCAAGAATGTTTTGGGAAAAACGATTGGAACGTCGCACTATGGTCTGATATCGTCATAAATTGGCCAAAAATCAACGAATAAATTTCCCATCAACTTATCATTAATAAACTTTCAAGACTTGATTAACATTGGTTAATCACAGAGAGCACGTTTAGCAAAGTAATTTAAACGTCTTCAAATATTAAATTACGCTTTAAAGGTCATAAAAAACGATGATTTTTAATAACTTTTTTTCACCGATTTTTCGCAACTCTTTTTTTCAATCTCAGACCACAGTGCGTCGCGTCATCACTCTCTACGTGTATCTACTGCTACTGCTCCGATCTGATCAAAAGTTACATACATTAGAAAATGGCATGGATTAGAATCCCTATTTATGAAAGAGTGAAGACACGTGAACTGAAGTGAAGAAGAAGAAGGGGTCTGAGGAGCCTGGAGGCGCGCCTCATGTTTATATTTTTATCCAACGATCTTCCCGCCAAAGATTACTTATACATGTATTCGTGTGTAAGTAATCTTTGTTAGGTCAACCTAACCTCAAATACACCCGTTGGCTTCACTACCTGTTTTAATTTACAGTGAAGAGTAATGCGTGAATTTTATTCTGTTCTGAACACACTTTCATCAATTTCTATCTCAAATTTCATCAGCGCAAGCTAAAAATGCCGAAAGTTTCCTCAAAGCTGGGTAGCAGTTAAGGTGGTTCCATGAAGATGTAAACAAGAGGCGTGCTTTCAGGCTTCATGGACATTAGACCCCTTCTTAAGATGAAAAGGTATGTCGATGAAGCACATAGAGTATGGTGAATTTGCAGCTGCTGGGCTGAGTTTGTCTTCTAACAGCATATTTTATGTCCTTGAACGACATACTCTATGTTTTTGAGCGACATACGTATGTGCTTAAAAGACATACTTCATGTCTTCAGAACTCATATACTCGCCCCAGTAGCTGCAAATTCGACATTCCTTTTTCTTCTTCAGTTTTCAGCAGCCAATCAGAGATGGAACCTCGTATGGCTAGAGTCCCTATATACAATGAGAGTTGCACCATTGCTGAATCCATTTCTGATTGGCTCTCACATTTATAGGCTGTCAAGAAAGCTCCAAGAGGCAAATGCAAATGGTGGAGGGCTTGTTTACTTTCCGCGCACTAGCTTTCATTACAAATTTGAAGTAACAGTGACCGCAGTAATTATTATTGTTAATTTTTCGTCTCCTTGAATGTTATTTTGGAGAACATTATCTCTTTCAATAACGACCGTTATTGTCGAGAATCTGAACCTAGCGCAGCGAAATGGTGGCAACAGCGCAGAGGTAAATGGCCATCCGCCATTTGCAATTTGCCTCTTGGGGGCTCCATTGATCCGCTTCTTCTTCTTCATTTTGAGAGTCTTGTCGTAACTCTCATTATTATTATATATACTAGCCGTTCCAAGCACCCTACGGGCGCCCTCCACGGCCAGCATTCTAGGGTTACGGGCTAGTTGGTAGTTGGTAAAAAATGATAAAATGAAACGGAGTATTGGTGCTGAGAATTAAAGAGATGAAAATGTAAGAATGTGAGCGCAAAGCGCTTGCACTTTCTTGTATTAAATAAATAAAAAAAAAAAGATATTGCCGGGCAATGCGTAAAAAGAACTAATAAGACGCGGAGGATACCAAAATAAAAGCGTTGAAAATCGAAGAGGAATTATAAAAGAGAAGCGAGTGCTTAAAGGTTACATATAACGGTGACAATCCACGGAAAAAATAAATGCACAATGCGCTAAGAATGTTTTCTTAAAAAAAAAAAAATAAAAAAATAATAAAATAAAAAAAAAAATTAAATCAAGAGCATACTGCAAAATATTAGGGACGTTATTCAACGATCCCGAGTGATTTAAGTCGAAATGATAAAAATTTAAAGAATAAAATGAAAAGAGAGGAAAGAAGAAGAAAGGCAAACGAATGGTTAATACGAAGAATGGGAGTGCGTTAGTCGAGAGAGATGAGCGTCCGTAAGGAGTGAGAGAGAAGGTTGCGGGTGCGGGCGAGGCGAGCGACAGAAAAATTTTGGAGAAAGAACGAAGTAATCAGTGCGCAAGAGATGAGCGACGAACGAACCTCCCCCCTCCACCGCTCTCGCTGCACTGACTCGTCAACTGATAAGGTGAGACTCTGCCGAGCGTAGAGTGGAGGGGAGGGGCAGATCAGAGAATCCAGCTCAGGCGATGGCGCGGAGCTGCGGAGCATCTCGTCACCTCGCTGTCCGTGCGTCGTGCGAAAATGAGTTTTCACTCTTATTTTAAAATTCATTTTGCGGCGCTCACAGACGACTTTTTCAAAAACTGTTCGGACAGATTTTTTCTAAATACCCTAAGGAATCATCGTGTCAAATTTGAGGGAAATCGCTTCGGCCAATTTTCGGGAAATAGAAAAAACATTTAGGAGGGACGACAGCTTTATATTATTTATATAATAAAGCTGTCGTCCCTCCTAAATGTTTTTTCTATTTCCCGAAAATTGGCCGAAGCGATTTCCCTCAAATTTGACACAATGATTCCTTAGGGTATTTAGAAAAAATCTGTCCGAACAGTTTTCTAAAAAGTTGTCTGTGAGCGCCGCAAAATGAATTTTAAAATAAGAGTGAAAACTCATTTTCGCACGACGCACGGACAGCGAGGTGACGCGATGCTCCGCGCCATCGCCTGAGCTGGATTCTCTGCTCTTCCCCCACCCCTCCGCCGCTACGCTCGGCCGAGTCTCACGTCGCACCTCACCTCCTCACCGTCAGTCAGTGCAGCGAGAGAAGTGAAGCGGGGAGGGTCGTTTCGCCAATCTCTTATCTTGCGCACTGATTACTTCGTTCTTCCTCCGAAAATTTCATTTCTTCACCTTTGTCGGTCGCCCGTCTCAACCGCACCTTCTCTCTCACTCCTTACGGCCGCTCATCTCTCAACTGACGCACTCCCATTCTTCGCATTGACCATTCGTTTGCTTTTCTTCTTCTTTTCTCTTTTCATTTTCTTTAAACTGTTCTCATTTCTACTTACATTACTCGGGATCGTTGAATAACGTTCCTTATATTTTGCAGTATGCTCTTGATTTAATTTTTTTTTTGTTTTTTTGTTTTTTATTTTTTTGTTTTTTATTTTTTTGTTGGGAAAACGTTCTTAGCGCATTGAGCATTTATTTTTACCGTGGATTGTCGCCTTTGCACTCGCTTCTCTTTTAATTCTTCTTCGATTTTCAACGCTTTTTTTTTTTTTTGGTATCCTGAGCGTCTTATTGGCTCTTTTTACGTATTCCGCGGCGATATTATTTTGATTAATTTAATACAGGAAAGTGCAAGCGCTTTGCGCTCATATTCTTAAACTTTCATCTCTTTCTCAGCATTAATTTTCCGTTTTATTTTTTTTCGTATATTTTAACAGGTTTAAAACTTTGCAGTCTGCTTCTTTTATAATTTCACTTTAAAGTAAACCATTCTTCGCGCCCAGCGCATATAAATTTACCCTTTAAGCACTCGATCTTTTAATTCCTCTTCGATTTTCAACGCCTTTTTTTTGGTATCCTGAGCGTCTTATTGGTTCTTTCTACGCATTGCGCGACGATATATTTTTATTTATTTAATACAGGAAAGTGAAAGCGCTTTGCGCTCACATTCTTACACTTTCGTCTCTTTCTCAGAATCAATTCTCCGTTTTAATTTTTCGTATATTTTAACAGGTGTAATACTTTGCAGTCTGCTTTTATTATAATTTCACAGTAAAGAACCATTCTTTGCGCCCCGCACATATATATTTAACCTTTAAGCACTCGCTTATCTTTTATTTTCCTCTTCGATCTTCAACATTTTTTTTTTAAAATCCTGAGCGTCTTATTGGTTCTTTCTCCGCACTGCGCGACGACATATATTTTTATTTATTTAATACAGGAAAGTGCAAGCGCTTTGAGCTCACATTTCTTACACTTTCATCTCTTTCTCAGCATCAATTCTCTGTTTTATTTTTTTACGTATATTTTAACAGGTTTAATACTTTGCAGTCTGCTTCTATTATAATTTCACTTTAAAGTAAACCATTCTTCGCGCCCAGCGCATATAACTTTAATCTTTAAACACTCGATCTTTTATTTCCTCTGCGATTTTCAACGTTTTTATTTTGTATCCTGAGCGTCTTATTGGTTCTTTCTACGCACTGCGCGACGATATATTTTTATCTATTTAATACAGGAAAGTGCAAGCGCTTTGAGCTCACATTTCTTACACTTTCATCTCTTTCTCAGCATCAATTCTCTGTTTTATTTTTTTACGTATATTTTAACAGGTTTAAAACTTTGCAGTCTGCTTCTATTATAATTTCACTTTAAAGTAAACCATCCTTCGCGCCCAGCGCATATAACTTTAATCTTTAAACACTCGATCTTTTATTTCCTCTGCGATTTTCAACGTTTTTATTTTGTATCCTGAGCGTCTTATTGGTTCTTTCTACGCACTGCGCGACGATATATTTTTATCTATTTAATACAGGAAAGTGCAAGCGCTTTGCGCTCACATTCTTACACTTTCATCTCTTTCTCAGCATCAATTCTCTGTTTTATTTTTTTTCGTATATTTTAACAGGTTTAATACTTTGCAGTCTGCTTCTTTTATAATTTCACTTTAAAGTAAACCATTCTTCGCGCCCAGCGCATATAAATTTAACCTTTAAGCACTCGCTTATCTTTTATTTCCTCTGCGATTTTCAACGCTTTTTTTTGTATCCTGAGCGTCCTTTTGGTTCTTTCCACGCATTGCGCGACGATATAGTTTTATTTATTTATACAGGAAAGTGCAAGCGCTTTGCGCTCACATTCTTACACTTTCATCTCTTTCTCAGCATCAATTCTCTGTTTTATTTTTTTTCGTATATTTTAACAGGTTTAATACTTTGCAGTCTGCTTCTTTTATAATTTCACTTTAAAGTAAACCATTCTTCGTGCCCAGCGCATATAAATTTAACCTTTAAGCACTCGCTTATCTTTTATTTCCTCTGCGATTTTCAACGCTTTTTTTTGTATCCTGAGCGTCCTTTTGGTTCTTTCCACGCATTGCGCGACGATATATTTTTATTTATTTTATACAGGAAAGTGCAAGCGCTTTGCGCTCACATTCTTACACTTTCATCTTTTTCTCAGCATCAATTCTCCGTTTTATTTTTTCGTATATTTTTGCAGTCTGCTTCTATTATAATTTCACTTTAAAGTAAACCATTCTTCGAGCCCAGCGCATATATATTTAACCTTTAAGCACTCGCTTATCTTTTAACTCCTCTTTGATTCTCAACGCTTAAATTTGATATTTTGAGCGTCATATTGGTTTTTTTTCTCTCGGTTTTGAACGATACTATACGTATAAGACGGGTAGTAACGGTTTATGTTAAAATGGAAGGTTTCAGAGTTACGAAGATCATTGGAGATGGAAATTGCCTTTTTCGAGCAGTTTCGCATTGTGTATATAAAACCCAAAATTTTCATGCCAAAATAAGATCACGTGTTGTTGAAGAGGTGACTCGCAGTTGGGATGAGTACGCTCCATTTATTGTAGGTGATCCATCGTACAATCAACCGCTTAACAATGCTGAGGATTACAAAAGCCTCATGTCTCTCGATGGTGAATATGGTGGTAATGTTGAGTTGACTGCCATTGGAAAAGTATTTCCACGTCATCAATTCCGAGTTTACGTGAACGAAAATCTGAATGGTTTTCATTGTTTTGGAAATGGCTCCGTTGTGCACGGCTTAAAATTATCTGGTGAGCGAGATGCTGGACACTATGATGTCATGATCTTTACAGATGACGCCAGAAAGGGGGCCGTGTCAGAAAATGACGAAAATCATTATTTAGGAGATAAACTAGGTGAAAGGTCTGCGCCTCTAGCTCCACCTAAATCTGTTAACAAGGTAACTTCGTTTTCTGATTGTTCAGGTGTCAAAAAAGGTAAAATACTAGCAAATCCGTCTCCTATTCGATCTCGTGAAAAAGAACGTGCAAAGGCAGTACCATCTTCCGATCGACCTGGTAACAAAAAAGGTAAAAGGGCAGGGCCACCGTTGGATGGCAATAAGCCACTTCGTCCTGGTAATAAAAAAGGTAAAAGAGCAAGACTTTCGTTGGATAGCAGTACGTCATTTTTTCATGGAGATGGAAATTCCCTTTTTCGGGCAGTTTCAAATTGTGTACATAAAACCCAAAACTTTCATGCCAACATAAGATCACGTGTTGTTGAAGAGGTCACTCGCAATTGGGATGAGTACGCTCCATTTATTGTAGGTGATCCATCGTATAATCAACCGCTTAACAATGCTGAGGATTACAAAAGCCTCATGTCTCTCGATGGTGAATATGGTGGTAATGTTGAGTTGACTGCCATTGGAAAACTATTTCCGCGTCATCAATTCCGAGTTTACGTGAACGAAAATCTAAACGATTTTCATTGTTTTGGAAACGGCTCCGTTGTGCACGGCTTAAAATTATCTGGTGAGGGAGATAATGGACACTATTATGTCATGATCTTTACAGATGACGCCAGAAAGGAGGCCGTGTCAGAAAATGACGAAAATCATTATTTAGGAGATAAACTAGGTGAAAGGTCTGCGCTTCTAGCTCCACCTAAATCTGTTAACAAGGTAACTTCGTTTTCTGATTGTTCAGGTGTCAAAAAAGGTAAAATACTAGCAAATCCGTCTCCTATTCGATCTGTTGAAAAAGAACGTGCAAAGGCAGTACCATCTTCCGATCGACCTGGTAACAAAAAAGGTAAAAAAGCAGGGCCTCCGTTGGATAACAATGAGCCACTTCGTCCTGGTAATAAAAAAGGTAAAAGAGCAGGACCTTCATTGGATAGCAGTACGTCAGTTTGTCTTGGTGACACAAGTGTAGTTGATTTAAGTACAATTAAGTCATTGCAACTCAAACGTCCGTATCTGCTATCAGAGAATGCTCATAGGTGTCCTCATTGCTCTGCACCGTTGTTTTTTGAGGAGCAAGGTCGTTTAAAATGGTGCTGCGGAGCTGGCGATTATCACGTCCACATTTTACCACCGTTGCGCGCAGACTTTTACAAAAACCAACATTTTTTGAAAGATGCTAGATCTTACAATAACCTTTTTTCCTTCTCTGCTTTGGGCACCTCTCACGGCTTCCAGCAAGCAGCTAATGGTGTTTCTTTTGTAAAAGTTCAAGGGCGGATTTATCACAGGATTTTTGATTTGTCATACAACAAAACATTGAATAATACAGTGCTCTATATAAATGATGAAAGTGAAAGGTTAAAAATTGGGCAAAATTTAAAATTGAATGAGAATATCATTAGCCAAATTTCCAATTATCTATCTGAAAGTAATGTTTTAGTCTCCATGTTGAAATCTCTGGCGAAACATCCGTCTCCGATGGCGCACTTAGACTTTGAAAGCACGACACGGCGTACCCATGGTCCAGTTTTAGGTGATGTTCCCTCAGCTCCCGAAATTTCGGCGTTGATAAAAACATCACCTGAAAGTGAACCACGAAAGGTAGTCATCTGGAAAATCGGAGAAAGTGAGCCACGTTTCATCCATTTTTTACACCCAACATATGAAGCCTTTCAATACCCGTTAATTTTCCCTGAAGGTTCAAGTGGTTGGACTTTGGATCTCCAAAGTCGCTCAGGGAAAAAAATTTCTCAGGTCACTTATTATAGACATAAAATACTCTCTGACGAGCGATTTGCTTTGTTACGGCGGTTATCGCAAGAATACATCGTGGACATGTGGTGTCGAACTGAGGACGAGCGCCTAAACTTTATTCGTCATCATCAAGGGTCCTTTCTTCGAGTTGCGTCGCGAAGTGAGATGGATGAAACGATTGCTGGAGAGGGGGGTGTTATTCCAGGCAAAGTGTATTTACCATCCTCTTTTACTCTTGGACCGAGGTACATGCAGCTTAAATATCACGATGCCATGGCTATTGTATCACGCCGTGGAAAACCCAGTTACTTTTTGACAGTCACTTGCAATCCTCGGTGGCCGGAGATTGTTGAGTGCTTATTAAGTGGGCAGCAGCCGACAGACAGACCGGACCTTTGCGCTCGAGTTTTTAAATTGAGGTTAAATAAATTACTTCGCATGATAAAATTAGGAATATTACTAGGTTCTCTCATTTCTTTGCTTTACGTTATAGAATTCCAGAAAAGAGGACTTCCTCATGCTCATATTGCATTTAGAGTTGAAGGAGGAGGCCCAGTTAATAGTATTGAAATTGACACGTTTGTATGGGCCATAATTCCAAATCCTGACGAAGTGGCAGGGCGTTTGCGTGAGTTAGTTTTGCAACATATGATCCATGGGCCATGTGGTATTGACCACCTGTCTTCACCTTGCATGGATAAGGATACTAAAAAATGCACAAAGAATTTTCCTAAGCCTTTAAATCCCGTCACGCATATTGACGACAGGGGTTATTGTCATTATAAAAGACCTGAGGGCAGTCCCGTTAAATTAACATCAGGGAGAGAAATAAATAATCAGTGGGTGGTGCCGTACAATCCCGCGATTCTTCTTATGATGGAGTGCCATTGTAACTTGGAAATCGCCACGACAGTTAGAATAATTAAATATTTGTATAAATATCTTTACAAGGGCCCAGATCATGCTCGGGTAGGGGTGTTTGATACGAATGAACGTCTTTCTAAAGAAGACGAAATCGAAAGCTACGTTAATTTCAGGTATGTCAGCGCGTCTGAAGCTATTTGGAGGATTTTTGAATTTGACGTAAGTTGTCGTCAGCCTAATGTCGTGGCTCTTCCAGTTCATCTGCCTAATGAAGACCAAATAGTTTTTAGGCCAGGAGAAGAACAAGTGGCTCGAGATCAAGCATATTCCAAGCTACAAATTTATCTAAATAGGCCTAATATTCCTGAACTATATGCTCTAACTTATTTGGAATTTTATGAAAAATATAACATCGAATCTAAAAAGCGGCCCAATGCTAGAGTGCCAATAATAGAACACCCGTCCGGTCGCCATTTCATCACAAAAAAAATCGTGTCTGAGTGCGTTGCGAGAATACATTTTGTGTCGCCTACACTTGGAGAGCTTTATTTCCTTAGGCTACTTTTACTCAAGTTTCCTTGCTCTGGGTACACCGATCTTCGGACCGTTGATCAAGTTGTATATCCAACGTTTCAAGCTACAGCATACGCGCGTGGATTGCTCGAAGATCAAGCTGAATATGAGGAGGCAATATTGGAGGCTTCGACGTTTAAGACTGGCAAAGGTCTTCGCCAATTTTATTTCGCTTTACTTATAAGTGGGTCCCCTGTCGCGATTCTATGGGACAAAGTAAAACATCTGCTCTCAGAGGACTACTTAGAGAGAGATCCTCACAACATAGAGCGTGCGCATGTATTGAGTCTATGCGATTTGGATCAACTCTTACGAGCTCACGGGCGCACCTTGGCAGACTACGGACTTCCATCTGTTCCGGACCAAACAACTGAAGTAGGAAGAGAGGAAGTTCGTTGGTCTGTTTCAGAATCCAGGCAATTTATGGAAGACTGGGTACCAAAATTAAACCAAGAGCAACTGAAAGCTTATAAAGAAGTGATCAGTCTAACTGATGCCAATAACCAGTCTTCATGCAAAGTTGTTTTCATCGACGGGCCTGCTGGGACAGGTAAAACTGTTCTGCTAAACGTAATAACAGCAAGATTGCGTTCGGAAAATAAAATTGTTCTTTGCACAGCCTCAACTGGAATAGCTGCCCTTAATCATCAAGGAGGAATAACTGCCCATTCTTTGCTCCGTCTCCCTATTGACACCGATAATCCGTCTGCAATTTGGGGCTTAAGTAATAACAGTCAAAGAGCTGAACTTATTAGAAAAGCGCATTTAATAATCATCGATGAAGCCCCAATGGCTCATGGAAACACCATCAAAATAATTGATAGAGGCTTGCGTGATCTTCTTAACTCTCCGCACCTATTCGGAGGAAAGCCAGTGGTTTTTGCTGGTGACTTTCGGCAGATACCTCCCATAGTGCCAAACGGAACCGCATCACAGATCATAGCAGCATCGCTGAAGTATTGTTCATTTTGGCGATCAATTAAGCAATATCATTTAACTCGCTGTCAGCGAACACTTGAAGACCCAGTTTTTACAAACCTGATATTACAAATCGGGGAAGGAAAAGTAGATTCGCAAATTTTGGAGGATGTAGAAGTTATACCTCTACCAGGAATACAATATGTGTCTTCCATCGAAGAGCTCATTGACTTCGTTTATCCACAAGACATTTTAAAAGATCCTCTTCAGTGTTGTCAACGGGCCATCTTATCAGGTACTAACGAAAGTGTCTCTCAAATAAACAATATAATTCTACAAAAATTGACCGGTGATCCAGTGCATTGCTTCAGTGCAGACAGAATCGTTAGCGATGACACTGTTATCGGCCAACAACTAGATTCAACGATAATAAATACAATATCTCAGTCTGGTGTACCGGATCACAAATTAACATTAAAAATTGGAGCAGTGGTTATATTGATTAGAAATTTAAGTTTTGCGGAGGGCTTAGTAAACGGCACAAAATTAGTTATCGTCAAATTGTCCAAATTCTACGTAGAAGCCCGAATTCAGAACAGTGTAGAAACAGTCCTCATCCCTCGCATCACATTTAAATTTGACATCGGGCACCGAGGAGTAGAAATGATACGCCGACAATTTCCACTAAAATTGGCATACGGTCTAACAATCAACAAATCACAGGGCCAAACATTGTGCCGTGTCGGTGTTGATCTCCGTAGTGACGTATTTAGTCATGGACAACTTTATGTAGCTCTCGGCCGTGTGAGAAACAGTTATAATTTGAAAGTGTTAGTGCCGCACCAACGTGTATTAAATGATGTTCCTCACACACATAATGTTGTTTACCCAGCTTTAATCGTTTAAGTTAATATTGTTGATTTGTTATTTTTTTTCTTTTTTTATAAATATTGTTGGAGACGATTTAAAAAAAAAAAAAAAAAAAAAAAAAAATGCGGGTGAAACTATTGATTTATTAGTCTCAACCCAGCATTGACACAGAGGCGCTTAAAAAATTAAGTTCAAGTGCAGCCGAAGCAGCCTTTTAAAATAGTTTCGTGGGTTTGCATAAAGTTTTAGCTCTGCGGGAACAAGTTGCGGTTGTACTGAAGCTCCACTTCGGTAGAGCGAAAGCGGGAAGAAAGGCTATTAATCTACGGAAGTTGTGCTTAGGTACAACTTCTAATAGCTCCACGAGCTAGATTTTTTCCTCTTCTAAACTATTTTAAAAGGCTGCTTCGGCTCAAGGTACTTATATTTAACAGGTATGCTCGACTCGCTTCCCGCGTCATCTTCAGTGGCGCGCAGTTCAAAAAGCATTCCAACATGGCCGACAAAAGAAGAAAACACTTTATATTCTTTCCAGAAAACATTGGGCTATTTTCTGCTTTTTTGGAGAGGGAAGCCCAATGTTTTCTGGAAAGAGTATAAAGTGTTTTTTTCTTTTGTCGGCCATCTCGGAATGCTTTTTGAACTGCGCGCCACTGAAGATGACGCGGGAAGCGAGTCGAGCATACCTGTTAAATATAAGTACCTTGGCTTTGGCTGTACTTAATATTTTTCAGTGGAGGATCTTTTTCTTTGTTATGTAAACCAGTACCTGTATAATTTGTTGTGAAATCGCTGGTGTCTAAAGCCTAATTTTTCTTGATGCCAAAAATTTTGACACAAACATCTGAGATGCCATAGGAAATTACGGTTACTAAGCATAGACGGAGCAAGCAATTTGGCAACTGGAAATTCTTCCCATTTGAATGTATGAGAAACTATCGATCATTGAAGGGGCCATGGCCCAGTTTCTAATCGATTGTTTCTCATATATTCAAATGGGAAGAAACCACAGTTGCCTAATTGCTGGCTCCGCCCATGCTATTAAGACCTTCTAAGTGCAAGTCAAATTTACTTAAACACTAACTAACCCATACCCCTAGAATGCTAGACGCGGAGGGCACCCGTAGGGTGCCTGTAACGGCTAGTAGTATATAGGGACTCTACGTATGGCGAGACTCTTTCTTATATAGGGACTCTAGCAAGGATATAGGGGGCGAAAGTCACGTGATAGCTTCTACCCCTCTCTCCATCCTCATCTGACACATCTGTTTAAGTGGGTGGAATGAGAGATAAACAGATTTCTGGATACATCGCCGCTGAACGCTGCATCGTTTGATGTGACTGCGCACTGAGACAGAGGCGAGAGACGACACACCTTGAATCGAAGCATCGATTTTTCTGGACAGTTAGAATTTTGGTTTTCCGCCGCAAACCCGTTTTAAAATCATTATTTTCTCACGGAAAACTATGTAATCGGAGAATCTGACTTATTCTCAACTTTAAAATTAAAAATTAAACTCGAATCCTTTTGGTTATCTTGCCATACATTGCTCACAATCTTTATTTTTAGCGATTATTTAATGATGTTCATAAATTGACCCACTGTGTGACGTCGTACAAGTTGCACATTAGTGCATCGTCTGAATGCCGCCATGGCCCCTTTGACGAAGCTAATGCATCATGCGTAGAAACCAAAAAAAAAATCAGAGTGCATCGCAGCCATAATTGAAGGAAACCCTCGTTTTCATCGAAAGGAAACCAACCATCAAGTATCAAGCAAACATGCATCACACGCAATAACCGATGAAGCTTCTCTGGTTTGGTGATAAATATAACCTGGAGTCGAGAAAGCAATCGAGCCGCTGTCGAGTTGAGACAGGAAAATGAGTTTTTTTTTTTTTTTTTTTTTTTTTTTTTTTTTTTTTTTTTTTTTTTTTTTTTTTTTTTTTTTTAGAAATCTTTACGATGCCTTAATCTTATTATATTCTTAGCTCAGATACCTAACTCTACCCTATAGTTACATCAATGGATTTCAGACCAACAGAGTTAGATGTATGTCACTACGTGGTACGACTGTATCAAATGCGAGAACAGTCGCATGTTAAAAGTAAGTTCAGTCATCCCTAATGTATATTGTATATGCTCATTAATAGATGTCGAGAGGACAGATAGTAGCACATTATAGTAGCAACTGCCGTGGTTCATAGAAAGAATACAACTAAATCAAATTCTCTATCAAAGATGACAGACGAATTGCAGAGGCGGCTCCTGCACTTTGGTGACAATGTATTTTATCATCGATTTTTATACATAGATTCAAATGGACGGCAAACATTGTTGCCAAATTGCACGAGCCATTGACGCATTTGAGATATATTTGGAGATCATCACGCTCTGGATTATATTTTAGAGTCGCTTGAAGAAAAACAAAATTACAGGGTGCACACTGCACAGCTTGAGCAGAACGAATTTTGATTGGTTGTCGATTGCAGGTTTCCAAGAAGGTGTGAGGGAATCGAAGACATCGAACGCTCAACATGACGAGGGAAAATAGGGGCACAAATTGCAAAGGGGCGTATGGGATCGGCGCTGTTTTCCGCTACGGTTCACTGCAGTGACAAAAATAGAGACGGAGTAGGTACTCGCTGTAGAAATACTTCGGTTAAATTTGAGGCTCACTTTCATATCGCGGATTCAACAAAACAACAGCTAACAACTTACAGACATGGGTCTAGTGCAGGGCTGCCGTTTTGCGTATAATCAATGCTATTTTTCAATTCACCGATGATTTCACCGGTTGAGAAAAGATTACACAGTCCAGTTCAGTGTATTACTGTAATGAACGAAAATACTCGCATCTGTAATCTTTTCTTAACCAGTTGAGTCGTCGATGACTTTGAAAAACTTGCGGATATTTTAATTAAGTAACGCAGTTTCCACCGATTAAGGAAAGATTACAGATCAGAGTATTTTCGTGCATTATAGTTATACACAGAACTGAACTATGTAATCTTTTATCAACCGGTGGAATCATCGGTGAATAGAAAAATAGCATTGATTATACGCAAAACGGCAGCCCAGGGACCAAATAGTGTTACGGCTTGACGGTCCTCCGAAAGACGTTGGATGGTGCGCACGTAAGTATATTTGCGTGTAGTTTATATCCCCCGTAAGTGCTCACCGATCATCTGCGTGCGGGACCGTGAGGACGCAACACTATTTGGTCCCTGGTCTAGTGTTGAATGTTGGTGTTCGGTGAACACGGAGAGGATAGAGTAGGGGTTTAAGGTGATTCCATAGCAAAAGTTTCCTGATTCTGCCACCACGTCGCGCTTCAAAATGAGCAACAATTCGGCATTCATCAAACACCGGACGGTGTGACTGTTTGATAGACGATTCCTAGTTGCCGAAACGCCCCTACAACTTTTCACGCTCCTCGAGTGACCGACGACCGCGCGTGCGTGACAATGACAATACCCCCCCTCCCTCCTTACCTGCTTATCGGGGATTCGCACGTCGGCTTTTTGACAACATTCCGTATCCACTCCTTTCTCTCATTTCGGCTAGGGTCCCTATGTTTGGGCCCTCTACACTTTGATACACGTTCCTCACTCGTTTTCGGCGCATGCACTTCTCACGAAGAAGGCTAGTGCCGGGTTTTCCTCACTCGTGAATCTGCTGCTGGATTCATTTCTTGACAATTTTCTTCTTTTAGCGCCCACGAGGGTGGAAAGGGGGGGGGGGTACTCGCCGACTACGGACTATTCTGAACAGCCTCGTTGGCAGAAAAAGTAATAAATGAATTTTTTACGTGGTTTTTCGGAAGGGGGGGGGGGCTGTGCGAAGCTTTGTTGAATTCTGTGGAAAACTAAGAAGTTAGCAGATGCATCCAGGGGTGTTCAAGGGGGAGGGGGGGTGCGTGCAGTGTGAGCAATTGGTCACCAATTTTTTTTTAGAAGGTGACAGCTCGTTACGATTTTTTTCCTTTTTGATTGAAAGTTGATGGCCATGGAATTCTGTGCAGCTTGTTTTTGTTTCTAACCCTTTTTTGTTTGTTTTTGTTTTTTTGCTGTTTTTCGAGGCGAGAAAAATCTCCAAACGAACAACGCACCCCCCCCCTTCAAGTACAAAGCTCATCTACCCAGTTGAAAGAAATCCTTTCCGGTCATTTGTATTCCTCAAATAACGTCGCAGAGGAAAATGGGATTTTTCTTTTTTTTAAAGTTGGTGAGGACTTTTCATAAAAATCATAAGTTTGCCTTTTCTTTATAATCTTTCTTTTCCCCTCTCCGTACCCTCAAAACTCTTGGTACGCTGGTCAAATAATAATATGTCTTCAAAAGAAACTTTTTTCCAGAGAGAATCGTGAAAAAATTGCAGCTAAACAGGTCAAATTTTAACCAAAGTCTTGTGTGGATGCCCACACTCCCATGGATTATTTTCTTACCCCCTGCTCCCTTTCAATATCAGGAGTTCCGAACCCCAATTGTGAGTACCCCAATTGTGTTGGATAGCAATGTACAATAAGCTTGTAAAAAATCGAAGTGTGTGAATCGAATAAGTGAAGCAATCAGCAATAATATGGCTCAACGTCGAAGCACTGATACTTTGGCGGCAGTATCGATCAGTGGCGGCTCGTTCTATTCGGCCACGATGTTTTTCCTCCATTAGGCTCAATGTAAAACAATTGAATGCTGGTGAAGCGCTGCTACACCGTCGAATCGATTGTTTTACATAGAATCAAATGGATAAAAAACGTTATTGCCAAATGTCAAGAGCCGCTACTGGTACCGATACTATAATATTGTAATGCTGATAGACACCAAAAAAATCAGCGTACATGTAGGGCTCTTACTTCTAAGTAATAAAAAAAATAATAAGACAAAGATGATCTTAAAAAACTACTATCTTTAATTCATTATGTTCAGGAATATAGTTTTTGATTGAGAGAAAAAAGAACTTTAATTAAGTACAATATCTCCCCACAAAAAAAAAAAAAAAAAAAAAAACAAAAAAAAAAAACAACAAAAAAAACCCACAGAACAAAGTGATTATGAATAAAATTCACAAATAAACAGTAACAATCATTCTTTTTTGTTTAGTATCTAAATATGTAGGTAGGGGTAGGTACTTATTGCTGCAGTATTAATTCATTCTCCAATTATTTCATTATGGATAGGCCATATTATTTCAGTCCAACCAGTGAGACACATCAATCCACAGAGGCACCCGGCAATGACAAAGGATAACAGGCAATGATAGTAAGAGCGTTAAATTGATGAAGGTCCTTTCAAAGCACGTAAGACAACGACAAGAGAAGGGAATCCATGGAAAAGATGCATGAAATTGATGCAAATGCCTCTATTTCGTAGGAGTCAAAAATATCATGGACCTGAAACAGAATAAAAGCAATTATCATGATTACAACACTGTGGAAAAAATGTTCACTTTTTCTCAGACCCCTCCTGACGACAACTAGTTTTCTCAATTTCTTGGGTAAAAAAAAAAATTAAAAAAAAAAGAAGAAAATCCTGGAGTGTAAGCCACTGTACACTGTAAGGGACAGGAGCCCGCAAAATTAGAATTTTTCACCTGCTTCGCCAACCTTTGATATATTTTTGCAACTTTCGGAACAGAATATTCATAAGATGGAAAAACTGTAAAAAGCAAGTGAAAGAACGTAAAAGCCAAAAATTTGATATGCTGAACTAATTTTACATCCCTTCTTTCATGAAGATTGAATATAGGTACCTATCTACACTGCCCCGCAAAAAAACCGGCGCACCTGGCGCGCTGGATCATTCCACTCGAAAATGCGAAGAAATTACAAAATTTAAAATCGTCATAACTTTTGAACTAAAACAGCTGAAAATATTTCAAGGCCAGGATCGGATTTCTCGTACTTTCTAGTTTTTTATACATAAGCTTTAATTTTTTCCGCCCGTATGAAGAGTTTTTCCAAACCCTCGCGAAAACTGTTTTTTTGGAGCACATCTCTAAAAAAATACTCAAACTTCTCACATCTCTTTGGGCAAAAGTAGCATAGATAGACAAAATCTGAGACATGCATCAGATCTCTCAAAGTCAAGGCTATCGATCTGGTTACCTCAATTTTGTCCACAAATTTTTTTTAAGGTCGGAAAATGCACTTTTCCGAGACCATGTAAAGACCGCTTCTGAACACACAGTTTACACATCCGCTCAAACATGCGAAAAGATTATAACATTTTAAATCGTCATAACTTTTGAACTAAAAGAGTTAAAAATATTTCAAGGCCAGGGTCGGATTCCCCACACTCTCTGGTTTTTTATTCAGAAGCTCAAATTTTCTGTCGGTCATTTTTCCGCCCGTATGAAGAGTTTTTCTAAACGCTCGCGAAAACTGTTTTTTTGGAGAACATTTCTAAAAAGTGACTCAAACTTCTCACATCTCTTTGGGCAAAAGTAGCATAGATAGACTGAATCTGAAACCAGCATCAGATTCCTCAAAGTCAGGGCTATCGACCTGGTTACCTCAATTTTGTCTACAAAAATTTTTTACAGTCGGAAAATGCACTTTTCCTAGACCATGTAAAGACCGCTTCTGAACATTATTAGAAATGTGCTGCAAAAAAACAGTTTTCGCGAGCGTTTAGAAAAACTCTTCACACGGGCGTAAAAATGACCGACAGAAAATTTGAGCTTCTGAATAAAAAACCAGAGAGTGTGAGGAATCCGACCCTGGCCTTGAAATATTTTTAACTCTTTTAGTTCAAAAGTTATGACGATTTAAAATGTTATAATCTTTTCGTATGTTTGAGCGGATGTGTAAACTGTGTGTTCAGAAGCGGTCTTTACATGGTCTCGGAAAAGTGCATTTTCCGACCTTAAAAAAATTTTGTAGACAAAATTGAGGTAACCAGGTCGATAGCCCTGATTTTGAGGGATCTGATGCATGTCTCAGATTTTGTCTATCTATGCTACTTTTGCCCAAAGAGATGTGAGAAGTTTGAGTAACTTTTTAGAGATGTGCTCCAAAAAAACAGTTTTCGCGAGGGTTTGGAAAAACTCTTCATACGGGCGGAAAAATAATCGAAAGAAAATTTGAGCTTACGTATAAAAAACTAGAAAGTAAGAGGAATTCATCCGACCCTGGCCTTGAAATATTTTTAGCTGTTTTATTTCAAAAGTTACGACGATTTTAAATTTTGTAATTTTTTCGCATTTTCGAGCGGAATGATCCAGCGCGCCAGGTGCGCCGGTTTTTTTACGGGGCAGTGTATTAAGAAAGAAAAAAAATCTAAATAATAACATTCCATCAATTTTATCCGTGACATGAGGACCCTGTGGTCTCCAGTCGAATAATGACATGTGAAAACCGTAGATAAAATCTTAAAAACAGTAAAATTTGATACAAAATCATGGTAAAAGCAATAGTTTACCACATTATTTTGGTCCATACTTTCAGTGCCATAAAATGTAAGCAAATGTGGCCCCTATCCGCAGACGTCTAAAATCGGCCTCTTTTACCTCAGGTCCTCTTAAGGGGTGTCTCCACCTGCGAATGTAAAAGCGCGAATAAACTGATTGATCCAATGAGCTGCCTTGAAGTCGATAGGTCGAGTCCGATGTATCGACAACAAAGAAGCTCATTGGCTCAATTAGTTTATTCCCGCTTTTAAATTCGCAGGTGGAGACACCCCTTTAGGCACATTATAAGGAATAGTTAAAAGGTCTCGTCGATTTTTCATAGGACAAACGGGACCGATGAAAGGCGCAATTCGAACAAATCAGCCATGACAGTGAATTACGTTTTGCTGAGGTCTAACTCCGGACTCTCAAAATTCGTTAAATGATGTAGACATTTATTTCATAAATGGACACGCGGTTTAAAATTCTCGATTGAGCATAGTTTTTCAATAACATTCTGTGAAATTTTCAGATCGATACGAACCCAATAAAGGTCTATCGCTCGCGGTCGCATGACACTTTCTCTATCAAAATATCACCGACCCAAGGGGCCACACTAAGGTGTCCCACTAATTATGAATTTTAGAAATTATGCCGGGACCGGGCAAAAAATGTTTCTTTTGACTAAATAACACTCCCTGTAAAATTTGAGCTCAATCGGTTGAGTCTAAGTGCTGCCAAGCTGCACTTTTATGTTTTATACGTATTTCGCCCATTTTCTCCGATTGCGCATATGTTGCGTTTTTCTCGCGATTTCGCGGTTTTTTGAAGAAGGTTGGATTGCTCAAAATGCCTGAAAATTTTTGAGTGAAAGCTTCTAGCAGTATATTTTGAGAAAAAAATATCATGTTACACTAAAAGTAACTATGCTTAGCCGAAAAACAATCGTGAAATTGGGAAAAAACGCAAAAGTCACGTTTTTTCCGTTTTACGATTTTTTTCTTCTGAGAGTTGAAATGCACCAAAGTTTGAAAAGGCTACTCTGAGAACATCAGATAGTGTAATTTTCGATTAAAATCATGGTTTTAACTTATGTTATCAATGCAGGTTTGAAAAAGTATCTCGAAATCGTGAGATAAATCCGAGATTTCAAAAGCTCCAAATTTTGCGACCTGTTATTTTTATTTCTTCAATTCAAGCAGAAAATAGTCCAATCATATGAATCCATTACCTACAGAAGGACTCATGGATCATTTTGTGACAAAGAATCCTGCCTCATTATTTCCACGATTACGAATCAATCCAAACTTGTAAAAATTTATGCGCCCTCAACATGGGCTAAAAATCAAGAATTTATTGATGGTCTCGCAACCGTGAAAAAATCTGCGGGTGAAAAATGACCTTACCGAAAGAGGAAAAGCGATGATACAGATGTAAACGCATCAAACGAGGATCAGAGCCAGTATCTCTTACAAGTGCTTGAAAAAAAGAAAAAAATAGGAAAGAGGTGCTATCTATACTTCAAAATCAGCTTTATTTGAATGTTTAAAAATATTACCTAAATTTTATAATTAATTTGTGATTCCTGTGATTATTTTTTCATTTATAAGCATTAATTTTAAGCGTGCCCATGGAACATGGCACGCTTATTCCGATCGTTTTGCTGCTAACAATATAATACAATGTATACAATGTAATAAGGCAGCCTATGCTTTCCACGTGTATTCCTATGCTGAGTGGCCTAAAGTTGAAAATCGGCTGTTTTTGAATTTTGTGATTTTTTCCTGTCGTGTCTGTTGCGTTTTGAGGATTGCAATGGTACAATTATGAAATCGTACCTTCTAAAGTTTGCAGCAAAAATAGTTGGATTCATTTTAATGCTTTAGTTTTTTTATAATTCCAATTAAACGACGGACTCACCACTTTTGAGGGGGTAAGTGGAGTGCGGTGAGGTAATATTTTGCGTTTTATGTTGCCAACTTTGTTGTAATTTTACTCTGCTGTGTTGGTTTTACGATGAATAAATTTTTGTTTGTTTTTATGATTAATTTGTTATGTTGGACATTGTTTTTGGGTTATTTTGTTACGTTTATTGAATATATAATTGATTTTAAAGTACATTCGGGGTTTTTTCGTACGGGCGGCCGATAACGATTCGTTGTGTGATGTTTTTTTTTTTTTTTTTATTTATTATTGTTTTGCAGCCGGTGATTGTTTGGCTGCATTGGCTGCACTGCGGCTCACCTGTTCACTAATTTGATAATCTTTCTCTGTGAATGTCTAGAGTCAGCTGATATTTTCGAATAGAAGGCGCGAAATAAAACCGATACAGATCATGGTTTTACTTATAGGATACCTTCTCACAAAAGTAAAGCTTCAAGAAGAACCCGCTAGAGAGCGCGGAATGAAGTAGTCACGTTTCATTGCCTTTATTTGATCAGCTGATAAATGATTTTTTTTTTTTTTTTTTTTTTTTTTTTTAGCGCAATTTTTAACATTCAATCTTTTATGGGTTGAAAATGGATCTCATTAAAATAAACAAATTAGATCAGTATTCTTTTAATTTTTTAGTTTCGGCAATTGTTACAACATTAACGCCTGTTCGAAAGTGTAAGCGAAGTTATGGTTTTTGTATTATTTTTTTAGAGGACGAGACAGGCTCAATTAATGGTATTTGTTTTGATGAAAAGGGGTCCATCCAGCTACCATTAGGAGTGCCCCCCTCAAAAATGGATGAAACTTTCAGGAATGATAGAGCTAAGCATCATCTTTCAGAATATCTGCAGTTTTTTGAATTTGGTCAACTGGGAGCGGGAGTGCAGGGGGTCAAAGTCAAAACCTCCAATGCTCCATAACTTTTGAACGAAAATAGATATTGACGTGAACTTTTCACCAAAAGATGCGTATTTTAAAGATCTTTCGATTGATATGCTACAGTGTTTAGCTCAAAAATATTTGACCCTTTTTTTGCATTTTGTTTTACTTTTGAAGTTTCCAAAAATCCGTTTTTTGAGTTTGAAAAATAGGCGCAATGAAGGAATCTGAACGAAAAACTATGGCGGCCATATATGATTTGAAAATTTTTGAAAAACTTATGTCAAAAATAAATTCAGCGACCCAAAAAACCCGCTTCCACCAAGTTTCAATGAATTTCATCGATTATTGGTGGAGCAACAATTTTTTTTGTAGAATCGAAAGTCGGAACCCTATTTTTGGCCTAGATTTGAAACTTTGCGCGGTCATAACTCTTGAACGAAATATTTTTCGGCATCGCGGTTTGCACCATCTGAAAGCTTATAAAATCAGCTTTCTTCACAGAAGTTTTTTGTTCAGATTCCTACGTTGCGCCTATTTTTCAAACTTATAAAACGAATTTTTTTCTCTACTTTTAGATTATAAATGAATTTTTACATCTGCATTGGGGGTTTTTTTCGAGAAAAGTTGAAAAATGTGTTTGAACCCCCCAGAATACACCCCAGAGGTTGTCAGGAGCTTATGAAAATATCAGAAATGAAAAATTTGGAGTCAATTTTCTGTCTGATTGTTTTGTTTCAAATCATTTGTTTCAGTAATTTTCGAGAAAAATGCCAGCAACGGATGCTCTGGCTCACTTTGTATATAAAATATAGTAGACTTCTTTTATTCTATTCAGGTCCTCTGGTATATAATCACTGTCCAAAGAGTAAAAAAATTGAAATCTCATGCGCTGAGTCCAGACTATACTTGCTCTCTTTGAGAGAATCCAAAAATTAAATAAATCATCAAAGGTACCACTATACGGCCAATTTTGTAAAATAAGCACATGTATGGAGAGGGGGGAGGGGTGGAAGCTTTTATATGCGTAACTTTTTTTTCTTCTCATTGATAGAATGTCATCGAATGAAAGGCTAGAAACTCTGCAACTCTGGTAAGCAACTCTGTTTGCTTGAAGGGACGCATCGCAATGAAGTAGGGGACTACACTAATTATAGTTGTCAAAGTTGATGCATAAATTATTAATACTTCAATTAGTATGTACGTCTGTAATGTTTTTACTGATGCTAATCATAGCATTTTTTCCAAGTAGATGATTCAGCCTAATTTTTTCTTGAGTATTCACCATAAGGTTTCTCTGTACAGTAAAGCCTTTAATGAAAACATAGCAGGAATTGCTTTTATTGACATTAATTGTAATTGTTTAATTTTCAGATCCAAATCGGCCAATACTGTGTCTAAAAAATTTAGATATTGAAAGGAATGACTCTATTTCGTCTCTATCAATATGTAGACATTTATTAATTACCTTCTTTTACCTTTCATCACCATATTCCACCAACAAAACCATGGCCTACCTATCTTTTCTTTCTCATTTTATTAAATTATAAAAAGAATCTTTTACATCCATTCAACGCAGAATCGAATCATTTAAACTTCAAATACTCTATAATCAGTGATTTCATCCAAATTTTCATTATTGAATCATTCATGTATATTATAAATCTATTTATTCAATTCATATGTTAGTTACATACTACAATGTCTCCTTAAGAATTGCTGATGCATTTCAAACAGCTGTAATCCACAAATGAACAAAACACTGAACCAATTGTAATGTGTCACTGCAAAAACAACGACTCCAAAATATTTTTTTCAAATATACGTCTCAAATGCATATACATTGTCATATTTTCTTAATCAAAGCTCCAACAGCACTTCCTGTACCTTAAATAATATACAATAAATTGACAAATCTTCTCCCATGAACTACATTATAATAAATATATTTAAACCATGTATGCGTAAGCCTTTATGCAAAACTTATTTCTGCAAAACCCAGCAGAGCAGAAGACCAAATGAAACAACTTATGCGCAGATTTTTATGTTTACAATTCACAGGCACGCTTTTCCAATACATGCAATGTATCGGAGCTTCCCTGCTTGTTTATTCATATGATTATTTTAACAACTCATAAACGTTTGTTGAAAGAAAATCTCTGGCGCAATTTTATTCGACGGTCTACGATCTCCAACTTGGAATTTAATATATGGCGGATCCTCGCAATTTAAAGGTTTCTTTAAAGGCCAATGATGAAAATATTATCTGAAACCAGTGTTTTAATCGAAAAGTACACTATCTGGTTCTTTCAGAGTAGCATTTTCAAACTGTTTAGCGCAATACATCTCTCAGAAAAAAAAAAAATCGTATAACTCGGAAAAAACGTGAAAACGTAACTTTTGCGTGTTTTCCCATTTACACGATTTTTTTTTTGGCTAAGCATAGTCACTTAAGTGTAATATGATATTTTTTTCTCAAAATATACTCCAAGAAGCTTTCACTCAACAATTTTCAGGCATTTTTGAACAATCTAACCTTCTTAAAAAAAATCGCGACATCGCGAAAAAACGCAAAAATGCGCAAATCGGAGAAAATGGGCGAAATACATGCGTAAAACATAAAAGTGCAGCTTGGCAGCACTGCACTTAGACTTAACTGATCGAGCTCAAATTTTACAGGGAGTGTTTTTTTCAGTCAAAAGGAACATTTTTTGGCCCGGTCCCGACATAATTTCGTCATAAATAGTGGGAAACCCTCTAGGCTACCTAGCCACCCCCCTCAAAAATCATATAAAGTTCTTATAATCATCAGTTCTGGCAGGGGTGCCAGGTCTTCAGGTGCAATTTTAAGCTGTTTCCCTGAAAATTTAACGGTTTCAAACGCATTATGTATTCTCACATCAATACCGCGATAATTACTACTTTATTTATAATCCCCTCCCCTCAAATTTTTGGAATTCGAGCACGAACTTGACTCTGAAAATTTTTTAACTTAGTGACAAGTTGAGGATATCTATCTCCCCCCTCAGTTAGGAAGGGAGACATTCAGTAAGGGGGAGACCCTTAGTTGGGGGGGAGAACCTCAGTTAGGAAGGAGACCCTCAGTAAGGGGGAGGCCCTCAGTCGGGGGGGAGGCGGGGAGGCCCTCGGTTTGGGTGTGAGGCTCAGTTGGGGGGGGGAGTTACATACAAAGTACAGGAGAAAATAGATTATGACCATTCTTTCCTCTAAAATATGTATTCCTTCCTTTTGCAAATAAAAAAAAAAAAAAAAAAAAAAAAAAAAAACACCCCCCCCCTCTATTTGAAAGTATACGAGCAGCTCGTATGCAAAGATGGGATCTGGCACCCCTAGAGAAAGGGCCCACTATTAAAAGCCTTCTAACGGTTTTTTTCACAGCAAGTCCTCTTGAAGATTCTTTTTAGAGCCAGGAAAAAATCCCAACAATATTTTTGGGTCCATACAGGACCGATAAGAGACAGAATTTGCGACGTTTGACCTCAATGAAGTAATTACCTCTTCTGCACGTGTGGCCTTTTCCCGCTCATATTAAAAAAAACCGATACATCGAAATCATTAGAAGTATCAAAACGCGGTTTCAATCAATCGAAACCGAAGCTTTTCGATTACTCTCTGTAAAATTTTTTAGATTAATAAAGATCCGTTGAAGGTCTATACGGGACCGCCCGCGGCCACAGATGTCACTACTTGCTCTATTAAAATTTCAGCGACCCGGGGGGCGAAGCCACCCTCAAAAGTCTCCTATTGGTTTTATCCATCACAAGTCCTCTTCAGGATATTCTTCAGAATAGAAAAAAAGCCCCAAAGAGATTTTCGGGTCCAAACAGGACTGATAAAGACGGACTTTGCGGAGATCGGCCTTTTCGGAGTTACTTTTACTGTGCCCCAGCTTGTATCCACTTACTTAAAAAATCGATGAATAGAAATTGATTCGAAGCATTAAAACGCACTTTCGATCGATCAAAAGCGAAGCCTTTCGATTAATTCCTGAGAAATTTGCAGATCCACAGAAAGATATTGAAGTCTATACGGGACCGCTTGCGACTGCAGATGAGACTTACTCAATGACAATTTTGTCGACCCTAAGGCTGTGGCCCCCCTTAGAAGTCTTCACTCGGTTTTATTCATCTCAGATCCTCTTCAGGATAATCTTATAGGATCCCAAAAAGACTTGGTAATCCAATCATTCCGGGTCCATACACGGGACCAATAAGAGACGGAATTTGCGACGATCGGCCTATTCGGAGTTATAATTTCGTTTTATTCTACCTTATTTTCTTCGCTCAAGTAAAAAATTGATGTCTCGACATTAATTTGATGTATTATGTATGAGACTCGTCCCAAATTAGCCCAGGTCAAAACAATAGATGAAATAAAGATATGTTTAAATGTTGTACTTTTGGGCCCCACCGATGACCTCTTTGGTAGGATATATCAATGGAGCATGGGTAGGTAATGACTGATGAGACAGAAGGCAATGGGCTTCGGTTGACAGAAAGTTCTTAACCTTCGCTTCAAAATTCTGAAAACACTAAGTTTATAGGTTCAACCAAAGCACCCATTTAAAATAGCTTCACAAAGCAAAAGTTCTAGCTCTACCGAAGAAAGTTGCAGCAGTACCAAAGATATAGTAACAGCCTTTTTCCTTGCTTATGCTCTACAAAAGTAGTGCATGGGTATAACTCCACCTTGCTTGGTAGAGCGAAAACTTTTGCTCTGCTAAGCTGTTTTAAAAGGCTGCTTGGTTATACGTAAACTTTATTCTTCAGTGAAAGAAAAAAGCAGTATAAATACTTTCTCTCTCCCCCCCCCTTGCCCGTAACAAGCATACATTTCACCTGCCCTTTGAATTTATAGAAAACATTTTTTAAAAAAAATTAGTCCATGAGAAAATTCTGAGGGTAAACAGTCGGCCCATCAAAAAAGGGGAAATTTAAAAAAAACTGCATGGTACAGTTCATACCCGCCATCTTCCATTCACACATTTTGGATTGTCTCATCAGAAAAATGTCACATTGACGGGTGAACTTTTTTTTTTTTACTTTTTTTAGAGGATGAGTGTCATGCTCTATTGAAATCGTTTCTACAAGGTCAATAATGCTTTTTTATAGGAACGGCATGGTTTGGGGGTCCGCTCGGGGGATCGCTTTGGTTTTAGTATCGAGAACGGGTCCTCGAGGACCCATTTACCCATGTGATTCCGCCAATCCGGTGTCCTCCCAATTTGTCGCTTTTCTTTGTGGCGGGAGTTTTTGGCCAAGATTGAGGTTAAGCATTTTTTGGGGAAAGTAATTTCGTTACTAATTTGGATCAGACTTCAACGAAATTTTTGTATGAGATATTGGGGTTTTTTATCAGAGGATTTTGTCCATGTTTCGTGTATTCTGCGATTTAAAATGCATTTTGATGATTTCAAATTCCAATCCTGTTATTTTGATGTTTCGGTCCGCTAAAAAAGTTCGTTTGGGGAACGCGATCGGCGTTGCGTTTAAGGTGAATCCTCAGCGACCTTAGTAAGATTCTCATCCGCTAGATAACGCCACTGTTCCGCGGTCCTGAAACCATGCTTTTTCCGCCTATAATCGTTAATTGCGAGAGCTAGAGTTAACTTTTTGAAAATGTAAGAACGTTGCGTTCTGATCAAATCCTAAGGAAAATTTAAGACCATTCCGAGCCATGGACGAAGATATAACTAAGAACTGCCGACTTCCTTTTCCGCCGTGTTAAAACCTGTTAGCGGGTTTTCGAGCGCGACCGCAGCGCTCCAAGCAGCAGTAAGGGTAACTAAAAGCGAACCGCGCAGCGGTGGCCGCTCCCGGGTCCCTTTTTCCCATGCCTTCCCCCAAATGTATACCGTTAGGTAATTTTAATCACGATTGAACGAAGGGGAACAAATGATCAGCGAATTAAAAGGGAAGCAAAATCCGCTAAAAAGCAAACGTCTGGAGTATTTTTGAAAGATTCCTGAATTGTCGAAAATGATTTCAAGGACTGAAATACTATACATCACAGTTAACCTCAAAACGGAATCAAACAAGAAAGAGTACATAGACATTTGTTTTATTAGTAGAGATCAGGCGACTCTTTTAATTTGCTGATGATTTCTGTTACCTTGTCCAAAGTTGATTCTAAATTTTCCCCTTGCTTTCGATCTTCCATTGAGATACTGAGTTATCTGATCCTCTTGGGTCGCCGACAACAGTTGACAGCCATGCCATAACAGACCAACTCCAACAAGGGTTTTAGCAGTAGCACAGCATGTGAGCATGGACACATCGCCAGGATCGCTCACTTAAAAGAGTATTCAGCTGACCGCTGCTTGGAGCGCTGGGGTCAGACAAAACAGGACAAAACACAGTCTATTTATATCTTCGTCCATGGTTTTGCGACGACCCCCGCCCCCTTTTCCCCTCCCCACGAACTATGCACCTACGCCTACAACAGTTGTTTGCCGCGTTGTGCAGATTGCATGAATGATGTGTGTCCATCTACTTCATCCCAATTTCACAGCCATCACGGATGCCACGCCCGCCAGGGGTCTTTCCCTGGTTTTATGCGACATCGGTATCGTGGCCCAGTGTTACATGGTAATCAGCGGCGGATTCGGGAAAGGCAGCCCCCCCAACTCACGGTAGCCTTTCCCTTTTTTTCAACAGAAAAAACCCCATAAATTCCTCCCGCAAATTTGAAAATTCATAGGCGTGAAGCCCCCCCCCCCCCCCCCCTAAAAAAATTTTTCTGGATCCGCCATTGGTAGTAATTTTGCGGCACACTACGCCGGATTCCCGTGCAAATTCCTACATTTACCTTTCCCTTATCTGTAAATGGGCCCCCCCCCCTAATTCAGAAAAATCAAAATTTTACAATAAAAAAGAATCGGAACATTCGAAGATAAATAATCGAAAGGAGTAAGAGTTAACAAACTTTATTTTTAGTTTACTTTAAAATTTTTAAATTTGGGGCGTAATTTAGGGGGGGCAGGGCGGGAAGTACCCCCCCCCCCCTAAGCAGTGGTGCCCAACCACCCCTTGCCACTATACAGCTCGCCCCCAGTTTCAGGATTCCTCCCCCCCGATCTAGACCTCCCCTGTTTTTTACCCCCCCCCCTCCTGATTCAGACGACATCATCCTTCCCACCCGTCATCTCCCTCGCCGAAAGAAGTTTTAAAATCTACTAGTATAAAACGGTCTACATTGGCAACTCCCGTTGGCAACGAGAATTTTGCGAACTTCCTTGAAAATTCAGAACCTCTGGTCGATAATTACATGATTAGAGAATGTATAGGCAAGAGTTTTGGTTTTGTTTTTAAATAGGTTAACTCTTAGAATTCATCAGGACAATGAAAAAAAGAAGGAATAGTTGTACTCAGCTTTTTACTATTTTATCATCTGATGTTTCATTTATTCATAATATCAAACACGTCAAAAATAGAATTACTTTTGATACAACTAATGCTACAATCACTTACAATTTCTACCATTTGGAAGGATAATTGATTTATTTTCTTTTTTGGGCGGAAGTGGGGGGGGGGGGGGTTTTCTAGACTTGCCCGTCTCTAGGTGGTGTCCCTAGACCCTTTCCCTGACATTCAAAAAGTTGCCCCCCGGGCAATTGTTTTGCGGGTGCCCATGTCTTTGTCCATGGTCTCTGAACCAGAAATTGAACGTTCTTCCGGTCTGTGGTTGCCTTCTTTTCTCATAAGTTTAGACACGGCCACCCTGTAAACCCCACAACAAGTTAAAAGTCCGCAATCCGCACCCTCGACCCGCAGCCACTATCAAAAGTAAATTGCCGGTTGACTTGCAGGTACTCTCCTCCTCCCCCCCCAACTTAGATTAGACACAAATATAAAATTAAAAAAAAAAAAAAAAAAAAAAAAAAAATGAAAAATAGATGTATGCCCCAGCAAAGGGCCCCCCCCACAGTTTTCCAAGAGAGGGAGCGACCCCCCTTTCCAGCGAAATCCGAAAAAATAATTCCAACTGGGGTCCAAATAACTCAAGTAAGGTCTCAAAATGAAATCAGATGGATCCAAAATTTTTAAAGGCGAGTACCGGTAAGCTTACTCTTTTGATCGGTCCAAACCGGGTTTCGATACATCGATTTACTCTCGAGATATCGATTTTTTAAAGGCGCGCGGTATAGGGTCAGAAATCTAAGATTCTCTAAAATCCCCGAATTTCGACTCTCATGGACCTAGCATGCGCCGTGAGAAGTCAATGTGAGTTTTTTGAGTTCACATGAAGTTCATTAAGGGCCCTGACAAATGTCGGACCGATAAAGTTATATGGGGGGGGGGGGGGGGGGGGGTGGCCCCAACTCCAGCGTAAGTCTCACGTACAATGTCTAACTGCGGCCGCGGGGGGTCCCCTAAGATCCGTTTAAAAACTTGGATGGATCTGAATTTTTTTCAAGAATTATCTAAAAGCTGAAGCTACCGCCCAATCCAAACCGCAGTGCGCAATCCATCGATTCGTTCTCGAGATACGATTTTTCAAAGGCGTGCGGTCTTGTCAGATCGACCTTAGAGGGGCGCTGGAGGCTGGAAAAAGGCGAATTTCGTCTCTCACGAACCAGTCGTGTGCCGTATTATATCGGTTCCGCTTTTTTCGGGTCCCCAAAGATGCCCGAGAGAGCTCAATGCAGTTTTGAGCCAAAAAAATCATCTTAGGGGGACTTATTAAAAAAATCAAACTACTCCCGTTTCAGCGTAACTCTGACAAGAAATGTCTAACTGCGGCCGCGAGAGGTCCTGTAAGGTCATTAAATAAACTCGGATGGATCTGAAATTTTCGAGGTTGTCAGTCACAAGCAAGCGCTTTTGACCGGTGCAAAACCCAATTGCAATACATCGATTCACTATCGAGATATCGATTTTCAAAGGCGCACGGTCTTGTCAGATCGAACATTGAAATAAGCTGTGGATACTCTGTATCCGCGAATTTCGTCTCTCATGGACCGTTTTAAACTCCCTTAAAAATCGAATGAGCTTTTTTTAAATTCATATTACGTTTCCCTTTAAGGGGCCCTTTATGAGTGTCGGATGACATTTGATCAATATTAAAATTCATTTTTAATCTGAGACAAAAAGAGCTGAAACCATAAAGACGAAGAATTTCCATCGTGATGACTTTGGTTCAAGCGAGGAAAATTCTATAGAAGTCCCAAATAACTAGACTAGACTTTCCGGCTTGCTAGGATTGGTATTAAGAATTTCCTTCCTGATGACTTTGGTTCAGGCGAGAGAAATCTAAAAAAGTCCCAAATAACTAAACTAGACTTTGCGGCTTGCTAGGATTGGTATTGCGTCATCCGATTTTAAAGGAACTATCACTATCGAAATCGATTTTCAAAACCACAGTATTCACCTCGCCTCGTGAACAACTGTTTCAACACGCTATAAGTAAATTTTCATTCCCACTTTGACCTATCAAGTTATTTTTACAGCGATCACTGTTATACAAACACAAATGCAGCGTTGCGATTGACTTTGTCGCAGTTTTGTACTATCAATATGGAACTCCACACTTACAATGATTTACGGCCGACACTCATGCTCTCTTTGCTAACACTGTTCCAGTGTTGCAAGTTCCAACTTGTTTTTTTTTTACAACTGGGACAACTTGGAAATTGTCTTCTTTTTCAGATTTGAGCAAATTTAGTAATCGGGGCGAAAAATTTCTTCGAGCCAATTTCTTCCCCCCCCCCCCCTTTGAAAATTTTTTCAGCCTAGGCCACTGAGTCTTTCAATTACTTTCTGACAAAACGGATCAACAAAAATTCATTGAAGGTCTATACGGTACTGCTCGCAGCCGCAGACCAGACGGTGCTCAGTGAAAATGTCCTATTTTAAACGTCCAATGTACAAAATGTCCAACAAGAAACACTCATTTCAACAATGTCCACTCAAAAATGTCCAATGCACAATTGGTCCGTGGTAAATAAGTGTACATAAAGAAAAAAGTCCAATGATAGATTTTGTCCATGAATCTAAAAACCTCTGGGCTTTTAAGGTCCCGAAAGAGTTGGTTTAGATCAGAAATGACGAAGAAGTTCAAAAGGAGTATTGTATGTTTTATAGTTTTTTTTTTGTTTTTTTTGTTTTTGTTTTTTTTTTTTGCGTACCTACTAAACTTACTTAGTTTACAATTTGGCATTATTTTGAGGGGCATATATGTATGATGGACAGATTCTACACAGGACATTTTATAGCGGACATTGTTGCAATGGAAATTTCTTAAGGAACATTTTGTGCATTTGACATTTTACATAGGACATGTCCAACTGTCACCGACCAGACTTACTCTACCAGCTTTACACCAACCCCCAATTCAGGGTTGCTTAGATGCGTTGCCCAGTCATGATGAAGCCAAAAAAATAAGAAGGTCCGAAGGCAAAATTTTTCTCCATAGAAAAGTGATAGAAAACATCTCCTGACTATTTGACTACAACAGAGGTCATGCAGGGTGAAATTATGCGCCAAGCAACTTTGAAATGTTCCTGCAAATACTTATTTGTTTGGTTTTCGTTCAACTTGGACTGAGGCTCTTCTTCATATCCTCACTTGAAAGTACTGAAATGTTCAGACTCTTAGTCGAGAGATTATTTCCAAGTCATTTATTTCCAAGTAAACAAGCAGAGCCCAGTGTAAAATTACAAGATTCCAAATAAAAAAAAAGTATGAAAAATACTTTTTCCCAAACCCGGGGATAGAATTCTACCCGAACCGATGGCGGGTTAAGAATCCTCATATTCTGAATCACTTTCGAGTGCTCCTACTCCTAACGCTTAGCATAATAACCGATTCTTGATGATGGTACACAGGGCAAGGTTCATACACTACAGGTTAGTCCCTCTAGTTACAAAAACACATCCGTTCTGCGCATCGGGACAAAAAGGAGCAAAAGTTCAAATTACTGTGTGTTTAAATGAGGGAAAACACCCATTTCAAGTGTAAAATTCTGGCGGCAACCAATGATTTCAATCAAACTGACTGCTTGAGAGTCTTAAGCAGAGTTTGTAGATAAGTAGGAGCCCATTCATAAGGCTTTAATATTATTTCTTCTACATACTTTTAAACAATTTGTAAAGATTGGTACGAACATTGACAGGTTGGCTTCGCCCCTGATCCGCTGACTCACTCGTATTTTATTAATTTCTTTACCAAGGGGTGTTTTTTGTTTGTTTACTCAGTTATTAGACGTCTTTACTTTGATGTACACAAAATTATAACTCAAAATATAAGAAAAAATCACAGTTGATGGCTGTTAGCTATGTCGTTTGTATAGCAGCGACACTGCAGACCGCTATACTAGCAGCTATCAACTGTGATTTCTTCTTATATTTAGAGTTATAATTTTGTGTACATATAGTGACGACATCTACTAACTGCAAAAACAAACAAAAAACACCACTTGGTAAAGAAATTAAACCGATACGAGTGAGTCAGCAATTCACGGGCGAAGTCGATCTGCCAGTATACATACCCAATCTTTCAAAATCGTTTAAAAATAGTAGAAAGAATAATATTAAAGCCTTGTATTGCAAAAACACCCTTAACTGGCTTTCTTCAGTTCAAAATCAGCCCACCCTGAAATGTTGGGTCAATATTGGTAACTTTTCTCTCAATGTAATACATTGAATCAAAGTTCCTAAAATGCATTCAAGGTTCAAAAATTGAAAAATATTTCCAAGCTACTCTTCTAAGAGAATTGAGGAATCAAATTGCTTACATGATTAGAGGGTGCCCTTTTTGATAGATACAGTGTAATTACAAGGTTTTTAAATTTTTCTTGCTAAAAAGAGTGTGGAATTGCACTTTCAAGAGAGCTGTTCATTACAAAAACTTACAAGTGGAAGCTCAAGCCTCCCCCCCCCTCTTTCGCTGTGAGGCCTCAGCTGCCCTCTCTGAGACTAGAGAAAAAGCTGCGATTGCCGTCAAACCCACGGGATGGCTGCAAACAATGCTTTAAAGAGACGAATGCACCAATTCATGGTTTTAAGAAGAGTATCATCACATTTAATTTTTCTTATAGTCTGCACTTGAAGAAAGAGTGTCGTAAATACATATATTTTTTTCACCTTTTCCTGCAAAATTAAGTATGACAAGTTCTGATACAGTTGGAGCCTGCGCCTCAGAGAAAAATAGAGACCCAGCACATTGTATGCTTCCCAAGATGGAAAAGTGAGGTAAGTTTAGGGCGCACAGTTTTGTTTGGGAGTCACCGGCTGCAACGATAAACGTACGCCTTCTGTAGAGTGGTGAGCTCAACAAAAGGCTATGATTGGTCCGCAGTCCCGGCAACAGATTTTGCTTGACAAATGCAAACCTCACGCTTATCAATCAACAGAAGGCGACTGTTAGCTGTTGTTTCGATGAGTCCCGACCAAAATTGAGCTGGAAAAATGGGCACCTGTCACAAGCTTTGTGCTGGGTCTCCATTTGTCTCTGCTGTGCCAACTTGTGCCTGAAATGAGTATGGATTCATAGAGCATTTCTGACTCGTTTAAGAATATAAGTATAGGCTGTTGTACACTTCTTTCCAGATGCTTAGCTCTTATTGACAAAATAGCGATCAACAGTATTCATTGCCAGACTCTGTCAATCAATGACTAATTGGATCTAGGATGGATATAAAAAAAAGAGGACCTACCACACAGGAATAAAGGAGAAAACTTCTTTGCTCTTTACTGGCTGGTTCTCTTTCTTTCTTCTGTCAGAGTTGAGGGCACCAAACGACTTCGAGTGCTTTTCTCAAAATGCCAAACTCACATCTGCAAGAGAGAGAGGGAGAGAGAGAGAGAGAAAGATTAGCGAACTTTTCCAAGAAGAAAAAAAAGGTTGCACTCCTGTAGCGTGGCACACTGGAGTTTTTTACTCAATAATGACAAAGGTGATCTGATATACTTTAAGATTCTTCTTTTTTTCCTCCAATGAGCACACATTTTGTTGACAGGCTGCCTTAGTTTGTACAATTGTTACTTGGGTATTCGCTCATACTTTCGTGCAGCAGAAGAATTTTGTGTGATAAAATAAATCCCTAGCTTTGATGAGCTACTGAAAATAAATCATAACACAATGGTGAGTGCTTTCTTTTGAGCAGAGGGCATCAACTTGTGGCAAACCAACCACTCATCTGAAGCAGTTTGGCACATGCATAGAGTTTGGATTGAGGGAGGTTTTTTAAAGGTACCTAGAGCGCTTACATTTTAGGTAAGGGGTTCCGACAATTAGCCGTCAAACAAGATCCAGATTCCAGATAAGGTCGCCACAACAGTTGCGCGGAAGCGGTTACACCCCCTCCCCCCAAATTACGGTCAAATAAATGGACATTAAAACATGCGCAATAGTCTGAGGAACAAAATGCCACAAACCGCGTCTCAATTACTCGAATAGAAAAAAAGTTATGTAGAAAAAAGCGAAAAAAGGAGAGTGATAAGTAGCAAAAATCCATTGTCTCAGAATCATCAAATTCGGGACCTTTGCCCCCCCATATCTCGAAAACTAGTCATAGGATCGCTTCGGGCCCGTGGAGACTTTTGATCAGGAGGTCAAAATGAACCATTTCCCAAAGTTTCATGCAATTCGACCGAAACCGTTTTTCCATAAGAAGTGTGCCATGTCCTTTATGTTAGCCGTTTTGTTACGCAGCTTTTTTACTCGAGTCATTTTTTCGTTTTTTGCGTTGTAAGCGAGTTATAGCGATGTGTTTTTCGGGTTTTTTGGCAGTGTTTTTATATGAAGAAATTGTTTTTTTGTTTCAAAAATTTTAGTATATATCGTGGAGGATGTTTTTAGTTCATATGCTCTTTGCCTTGAATTTTCCTTGTGTTTTACGTGTTTTACGAGCTATTTAGTTTCTTATGGGATTTTACAAGTGAAAGACAAGGATGGCGTATTGGTATAATTGCTCTTTCTTTGTTTTACACGTACACTGTTGCTTAGGTACGTTATTTATTTATTTTCTCGTTTTATCAGCTGCTCCTATTCAGATTTATTTCTCATTACCGTTACAAAGATTACACATTTTTCAATCTTTGTACTATAATCTTTTTCTCATGGTCATTTTTATTTAAATGTTGAACAGATGATAAAAAAAAAGAAAATTGAATAATTCAAAGAAAATCATAACATAACCTATTTATTGAAATTTGTGAAAAACTTATATAACCTAGCTTTTATTTCTCACTTGCATTGTAAAGATTACACATTTCTCTGTTGGTAATATAATCTTTTTCACAATCATATTTGGATTTTGAGCAGCTGATAAAATAAAAAAGAAAAATTCAGAGAAAAATTCAGCGAAAATTATAACCTATATTTAAATTTGTGAAAAAATTATTTAACCAAGCATGGAATCTACTTCGTCTTACCGGCCTGCCGGGAGGCATTTTTTGTATTTCTGAATTTTGTAACTTGTTACTTCACAGAATGAACTGCTCATTAGGGCTGTTCTTGGAAAAAAGCTGTAAGAGCATAAAAATTTTGGGTACTGGGTTCTGACCAGTCGGGTTCCAAACTGCATCGGTGAGCACAGAGTTTCTATTTGTTGCCAATCAACCACTCACCAATGCACTTAGATGCAGTTCAGAAACAGGCACCGCAACTTGTCGGAACCGGATACTCAAAATGGTTCTGCTCTAATCATGGAAGCCCCAAGGTACACAAATATGGGTCAGTGAATAGCAGTAGAGTTTTAGTGATAACTTCATAAAATCCAACTATCCAAATGGGACAGGTTTCCTAATTGGGGGAGATCCCATTTTGTCAGAGCAGAGCAAAAGATTTCAGCGCTATCGCACTGCTAGTTCACATGGACATTGGAACATGCTTTCATTCTAGACACAGACTAAAAGTTGACGCAAATTTCTCTTGAATCACTGGGCTATTAGGTTAACCTGATGAGAGCGAACAATGCTTCGACAGACAGAGGGGGACGATCAGAACAAAGTAGGTAGCTGCAAAGCAATCATTGCGAAAGCTACAGATTAAAAGAGGCACTACACGCAACTACGCTCTTGATTTATGGAGAATTGATGAAACTGACACTTACCTCATTAACTACCTAATGATAGTTTTCTCGGAACATGCCAAACTTCTGGAACTGACGACATAGGTACGTGAATGACTGACATTTTATGGAAACGGTAAGCACAGCTGCAGGGTCAACATTTTATCGTTGAAAACGCCGACACACACAACACGAATGACTTATTTGACTTCCCTCCGAGAAAAAACTATTTACTGGCGGCACAAGCTTTGCAATTCACAGGAATTACACTCCACGGTAACATGAAATTAAAATCGAGACCAAAATTGTCTATCTTGCGCGTTTCGCGTGAAAGGACGCAGAAAATGAGAAAACCGAGAAGGCGAGAAGAATGAATGTGTTTGTTATGTTAGGTTATGTCTGGGCGCGGGACTAACTTTTCGAACTTTTCGTAAAAAAGCATCCACATCAAATTTTTTGGGGCGGGAATTCTCACTCAATCTGCGACCAATTCGGTTGCAATTTGGCTCAAAAAATCGAGCAAAAAATTACGGAGTTCCTGTGGGGACGATATTTTCAATTATTTATCTAAATAAATTCATGGTCCTTTCCAAGTGAGATCTGGTATCTCATGATAAAACGCCCCTACCACAGCCTAAATTGTACCAAAATTTTGGTGCTTGATTTCTCTGCCAATCTAAGTCCAATATTATTGAAATTTGGCTGAAAAAATTCAGCAAAAAATAACGCAGTTCCTGTGGGGACGCCCCTTTTGATTAATGTTCTCATAAAAAAGCTATAAGTCTTTAAAGTCAAATTTCCAAAAAGCGACTAGTAACGCTATCTATCGGGCGAAAATCTCCCAACTCTCGGGTGAGGAATCACCTTAAGAGAAGAATGTTTACCTTTCAATACGGGGCTAAATCAAAGCGCTGTATGTTGACTGTTTAGTTTTTAAAGCGCGAGTGTAAGCTAAGCAGTGGCGAGGCGTGCGATTTGGCAACGTTTCTTTTTCAAATTTAACACATCAGAAAGGTTGAAATGCCTGGTCATCGCCGATGACTGAAGCGTTCGACTTTTTTCGTGAATTTAAATGGTGAAAATACATTGTTGTCAAATTTCACGCCTCGCCACTGAAGCAGAGCCTCTGCTGCAACCAATAGTGCACCGTCTGCTGTTTGTCTATGCTCCACCGTCAAACTTAACCTTCAAATGCGTTCATGCAGTCAATCAAATCATTTCAAATATGCTTAAATCATCGTTTCTGTACTTCGTACACACCATTTCATAAAAAAAGACTCTATTTACCTCCAGAAGTCGTCTGACATTTTTACTGTTCCCGCAAACTGTAAATGCTTTCAGTTCGCATTTATTAAATTATAATTTTCTCCGATCTTAATGAGAATCCGTGATGTTTGATGTTTTCAACTGTAAATTAAATATTACTTCAGTTTCTTTTTGATTGCCTCACCGCGCACCTCAAGCAATCCTAAAACAACTTATTTCGCGCCACACCCACACGATGGTGTGAACAAATTGTGAATTGCTTGAGTTAACAAGTTTTACTTTTATGTGATAAGTTGACTGCGTTGGTAAAAAGGTGGAACGGCGCACACTAGTTCAATGAAAATAGAATGAAAAACTATATTTTATTGCACAAGAAAAGTTGTTGTTTTTTTTCTTCTTCTTCTTCTTCTTCTTCTTTAGAAAAATGTCAGTCTTGCTATTTTAGTAAAAACTATGCAGTCTACCTAATTTTAACTTCTTACAGAAAATCCTTTACTTTTTCTTTAAACCGATATAGTTTGGACAATATATAAATGAGTGATAAAGCTATTGGCTAGCCTAGCATTGTAAGATAATTTAAAATCAAATTGGTCATTATATTGTAGTTTTCAACAAATTTACTCGAAAATCGAGACAGTGAGGTTCATCGACACATTACAAAATTTTAGACGACACCTTAGATTTGGCCCAGGTATAGGCTACTCGCAACGCTGCCATTCATTACGACGAGATTGCTGGTAGTATAGCTGAACCAAATTCTAATGCGTCGTCTAACTTTCTTTATTTCGTTGGCTCTAAGTCATAATAATGTCTTATGTTGAGGAATTTTTGAAAAAAAGAAGAAAAAACAAAAAGTACGAGTATAAAGCAGAAAGTGTGCTCATTCTGTAAACTCATGTTTCCAAGTATTATTGTGGATGTCTCTGCTGAATTAAAAGAGTTATTCTTCTTATCTGAATAGGAATGCGGTCTAAACTTCAAATTTGACCAATTGTTAAGTAAGAAAAAGCAATCCGTTTAACCTCAGAAACACACAAAAAAGCATTTTTTGGTAAGAAAAACAATCCGTTTAACCATCAGAAACACACAAAAAAACATGTTTAAATACAAAATTTTTCAGAACGAGCATACCCTCTGTTTTAACGTGGCTTTTCCGAAGAACTCCTCAATTTCAATGGGCCCTGATAAAGCTTATATTTAACTAAAAAATGAACATTGGCCCACTGCCCTTTTTTTAAAGCGTAACTTCAATGACATTTTTCAACGTCAGCGAAAACTCTTGAAACTGTAGAATGGGCCAAATTTTACACGATTTTTTTTTTGTCTTATCGTAAAGACTACATGAGCTGAGTGAGAGTATTTTTTTTTCAATTTTTTTCGGGTACTGGGTCAGGAGGAAAACCAGTTTTAAAATTGTGGAAAATAGGTGTCCCATGACGTCATCGTATAGGTATCACCATTTAAACACATGTATTCCGCGAGTTAAATAAAGCGCCGTTTTCGGAACCGCTTGTCCAAAAAAAAAACCAAAAATATCCCTGTTCTCAGTTCAAAAGGGACTTTCATTTTTCCAACTAAATCAATCAATTTTCAGAAACATGAATTGGTCCATTGCCATTGACTTTCATTCAAGCAACGATGTCCAGAAAACTCTATGTTTCGTCCCATTGCGTCGTTACGTTCCGATTTAAGGTGACGCGCCCTTTAACCGCTCAACATTGTTTATTGCTCGTTATCGTAAGCAAAACGTTGCAATGTTGGGGAAATCTCATTCGATGCCGTGCCCGTAGACATCGCCATCGCCATCACACCAGCGTCGCCGATCCACGGCCGCGAGAGCTTCAACACAAAACGGCGGCGCTGCGCGGCGGATTGCAAAGCTGTTAGGCTGGTTGCACGCAGGGGGATGTCAGGCACTTTATATGAAGTGCCGTGCAAAATCCGTCATCCACTCTCCCTCGCTTTGACAGAGTTGCCAGATTCTGATGAATTTTTAGCAAAGTCGGGCCCAAAAGGGTTCCTACACGCATGGAGAGTCAAGACGCAAGAGGGTTTCAACATTTTAGACAACTTCTGATTGGCCAACAAGTTTTAGAGGCTCGACCCGCACGGGCGCCAACGTTGGATACAATTTAGCACTCTCACAACATTCTTATTCCAGCCCGTTGTCATCCGTTCTTATGCGTTCCTCTTTTTTTCCTCACCTACCTCCATCGACTCCTTTGTGGGGGCGCCTTCAATGTTTTTGACTCCATCTTGCCTCCGTGAGAGTCAAAAATGTCGACGCCCGACAGTCGATCAGTACTCGTTGAGCTCATACCCATACTCTCTATAACTTTCCTTCCAAGAACTCTAGATTACAATTGAGTGCCACGCAATCCGAATGTAATTTGAGGTATTCCAAATTCAACATAGTCCAACCGGTAGACATTAAAATTATAGAGTCGATTAATTTATAATCCCTTTTTCGCATAGTTTTTGTTAAGTACGTGTTTGAATTCGCCGGATTTTTTTTTTTTTTTTAAATTATCCGCCCATCTGACATAGCTGTTCTCAGCGTTCAACGCGCGTTATGAATTCATCACATCCAATTACGTGAAGAGTGTTCGAACCTTCACAGCTTCTACCCCCCTCCCCCCACAACCCGACCCTTAGATCCGCCACCTCAGCCTGAGGGCCCTATTACCTGACACCGTTTTGCAACGGAAGGACCCGAGACTTGAAAGTCGATACGTTGTCATATTTTGCAGCGCGACGTCATTTCAGTTTACCGGTACTTTGTTGACGTAACCTTCCGACGCGACAATGCACCGTAAATCTGACTGATCCCAGGCGGTGGTGTGCTATCAAAGAAAGAAAAAAAAAAAAAAACAGGAAAAAAAAAAAACACACGAACAAAAAAACGAGCAGTTTGCAGAGTTCCTTTTGTGCGGCATCAGAAAAAAAAAAAAAAAAAAAAAAAAAACATGTGGTTTTGCGGCACTTATGAGCGCGTGATAACACATAAGTGGTTCTTTAGTACATGCGTCGGGTAAAAGGGCTCCGTTTTTCAGACTGAAACTACATACTAGTATGAAATTCATGCTTGTTCTTTCATCATAAGATTCTCTGACCAGTAGTTGACGTTGCAGGAAACGTATTAACCTATATCACTGATTACTCCGGTATTTGATCCCTTCAACAATGGTATGGATATGTCTTTTTTATGTTCGTAGTCGTTAAGTCAGAATATTATGGAGTTTTACGAACGGTTCCAAACACTGCGAGCGATTAATCGCAATATTGTCTACTTTCGCGGAGGCTTGTGGCCCTTCGTAGACGATTTTCGCTATTTTAAGCGTGCCATACGAAGTATATGGCATGCTTCTTACTCTCGTTTTTCTGTATACAATGAATAATATAATACAGTGAAACAGGCGCCCTCTGGTGGCCGTGTGTGTTTTGGAGATTTCGTTTTAGGATATGAATCAAAACTTACATGATCGGGTTGCATTGTGTATTTTCGAGAGATTTTTGAGTATGTTAAATCAAACACTTTTTCACGAATAATTTTTTGTTTTGGAGTCATTTGATGCTTTCACCGATTTTATTTTGTTGTTTTAAGGGGCCCCGTTTTAGATTCTTGAGCTGACTTCAGTAGTCTTTGATTTGTCTTCGATGCACACACACAGAGATTGCGCAAGTGTTTAGTGGCTTCGTCGCACACACACAGAAAATATACTGAGTTTACACACACAAGCTAGAGCTCACCCTACTCTGATTTTGACAGTTATATGACTGACTCCGCTATTCAAAACCCAGACTTCATAGCCCAGCATCGGTGCGTCGCAAACTGATGAGTGAGAGAGACTAGAGACTGACGCTGCCTCTCTCTATTATTTGCGCCTGCGTGCACGACAGTTTTTTTTTACTCACAATCAGATCCGCTCTTCTCTAGGAGTTTTATTCACTGAAGACTGACTGTGAGTGCTCACCGCGTTGCTACCGCAGCGCTTCAGCAATCACTCTGCGGCAAAGAGAGGAACTTCCAGCAAAACCAGATAGCATCCCTTTACAAAAGGCTTCTTTCTTCCCCTTCGGTCAGCTACCACCGTAGCTCCGAGGACTAAGAGCTCATGCTTTGGATCGGGAGAGCGCCGGCTTGAATTCTGCTAGTGCCTGTTTTCCCCCTCCCAGTATTCGCACCAGTGATGGGCCCCCTTTTAAATTTTATAGAGTTGACAAATTGGGTTTAGTTTAATTAATGGACCATTCACTATCACCCTCCCCTTAGCCCCCTCTCATAAAAACTCTCTTCCAATTTTTTTTTTCCGGTTAAAATTTGATTTTACAAAAGACCGGATGATAATGCGCGCGGATCCGCCCGAAGGCTCCCTGGAAACTGCCACATTTGCTTTTGTGTCAGGATATTTAGGTTTGGTCGAGAATAAGTAAAAACTGTTATTCCCCCCCCCCCCATAAAACCCCCCTTTTTGAGTGCAGACAACCCCCAAATTAGATTATAAAAAAGACCATGAGCGAGCGAAGCGAGCGGGGGGGGGAACGCAGCGCGAAGCGCGCATAATCGCCCGAAGGGCGTTTAGCTGTTTAATTCCCCTGAAATTAAAAATATCCAAAAAGTCCACGCAAACTGTAACGGAACAGCAGTACCGAAAATAGTACCTATATAGGTAAGGAGAGTATGGCAATCTGCGATCATGGAGCTCTTAGGGACCAATTTTAAGATGGCGGCGGTCGTATTGTTTGAGGTTATGTTACATTGTTGATGAGAACGGAGTCGGTGAACGGTGAGTTCGATGACCGTTTCCCGCCGGAAAATGTATGAAGATAACCTCAACGGTTACACCGGTTACACAATCGACCCAATCGGCCATCTTGAAATTGGGCCCTAAGAGCTCCTCGAACGCCTAAAATGTCGCAGCCAATCAGCGTAGGATTCACAGCCCGCCATAATCTCTTATACTTACATATAGGTACTCTAGTACCAAACGCGCACCGATCGGTGAGTATGTGGAGTGATCTGAGCAGGCAACGGTGAGCACTCAGTCTTCAGTCGGAACGACTTTCTGCTGTAGGGTCCCGGTCCCTGAATATAAGAGGATTTTCTGGAGGTCCGCGCTGTAGCAGGACGCTTGAATTTACTTGTATTCAAATAAGCGGAATCGACTTTTTTACCCAGGTTTTTAACTATACCTAGGATCAGGGCTTCGGACCCTGGACCGGTCCTGGACCCGGAACCGGTCCGGACCCCTTTTTTTGCTTGGACCTGGACCCGGAACCGGACCGAATTTTTTTTTCTCTTCTGGACCCAGACTCGGACCCGGACCGAAAATGTCTTCACTTCTGGACCCTGAACCGGACCCGGACCCTTCGGACGGGTTCATTCAGAACCCGCCAGGACCGGTCCTCAGCGGGTCCAGTGTGCATATGCAAAAAGGATAAATTAGAGGTAAAAAAGAAGAATAAAGAGAAAAAAAGAGGAGAAAAGAAAGCAAGAAATAAGAGAGGAAAAGAAATGAAAAGGAAAGAAAAAAAAGGAAGAAAAGGAAACAAAAACCCGTTGCTATTTTATCGTTTAATTAGCTCTGTCCATTTCCTTCTGTCTATTTACCAGATCATTGTTTGGATGACTTTATGCAGAAGGTAACCAACTGCTATGAGTTTCTTGTCTTGTTCATTAGTTCCCTTTTGCGTAAACAGACAAATGTGTCCCTTTCTGCATAAAAAAGTTCAACTATGAATAAGCCCAAATCTATCGACAAATTACTTGGACCCTTCAAGAACCGGTCCAGAACCGGTTCCGGACCCTGGACCGGGTCCAAAAAATTTTAGTGGACCCGGACCTGGACCCGGACCCTGACGACTCGCTTCTTTTTGGACCGGACCCGAACCCGGACCCTGCGGATTCATTTTCTCTTGGACCCGGACCCGGACCCGGACGTCCCGGACCCGTTGTTCAAATGCTCGGGTCCGAAGCCCTGCCTAGGATCAAAGTTTTCAGCCATTTTTTTTTTTTTTTTTTTTTTTTTATACAGTCATTAGACTTATTGAACAAGATTTTCGCCCTACCGATTTGTTTTTACTCAACATGTTTCTGAGAAAATCGCCTCTAAAGATGACCCTTTCCCCGCTCAAGACCACGTAATTAATTGGTAACCTCCAAAACAGGCTAGCCTATGGAGGTACCGAATTTTCAGTCTTTAATTTTTATGATAATTTTACGTTAGTTTATTTAATTTGTCTACTATAGTTTATGTGTAATTTGAGTAATTGAACATTTTTTCATTTTTTTTTTTTTGCTATGGGCTTTTGTCTATAAAGACTGAAAATAAAAAATAAATCAAATTTCATATACCACGCGAGCGGACTTGCTCCCTCCGGGTGGCCCTTGACGTGGCTGCATACAGACTTATCGCGGCACACTTTACCGATACATAAATTGTATTGGAGCTCCCCTGCTTGTTTTGTTTTTTTTTTTTTGGGGGGGGCCAAATTGTACTCGAAATAAATTTTCTTGACTTTTTGGGCCCGCAATTGAAGCCGTTTCCGGAAAAGGGGCCCATAATACAAAAGATGCGCTCTTTGGACATAAAGTCTCCATTTAATTTTTGGATAACAGTATTTTTTTTCTAAAAATGCTTGTGTAGAAAAAATGCTTGAAGAGTATTTTACACCCGTAGTTTTTAAATTTACGACAATTTAAACGTGAGCTAGGTTTTTTTTCAAAATCGGTCTGTATCGAACTTTGAACTTCGATATCTCGAACACGAAAAGAGGTATTGACATCTGGTTTGCGGCAAAAGTCTTGGAATTTTATGCCCTTTTGAACGATGTATCGCAAGATAGGGGTTGCCATTTGAAAAATTGGAGATACAGTCCACCCCCGCCCCCCTGAGAGGAGGGGGGTTCCCGACCCCCTCATGAAGTCAGCCTCTTTAATTGATGAAGAATGGCGCAAACCGCATCTTTTTATCTTAAATAGAAAAAAAGTTACAAGGGGTGTGTAATTACTTTTTGGCCACCCTGTATATTATAAAATAAATAATGAACGATGACACAGATAGAGTCACATATCCTAAAAGTAGTGAAAAATAAAACACAATAAGTTTCGGTATTCGATCCGTAGCAAGGCCTTTATCAATTGCTTAAAAGACACACAAAATAAAATAAGACAGATATAAGTTCTCTACTACGTGGCCGTGATAAATTCATATCCTAACCTAATCTCGAAAAGAGAAAACAAGCAGGGAAAATTCCAACACGCAGGTGTTGGAAAAGCGTGCCACTAAAGTCTGAACAGCTTTAATGCTTTTGCTAGCAATG
>VMOF01000369.1:26955377-27125974 GCA_011764245.1 Trialeurodes vaporariorum | reverse complement strand
GAAGAATTTCCATCGTGATGACTTTGGTTCAAGCGAGGAAAATTCTATAGAAGTCCCAAATAACTAGACTAGACTTTCCGGCTTGCTAGGATTGGTATTAAGAATTTCCTTCCTGATGACTTTGGTTCAGGCGAGAGAAATCTAAAAAAGTCCCAAATAACTAAACTAGACTTTGCGGCTTGCTAGGATTGGTATTGCGTCATCCGATTTTAAAGGAACTATCACTATCGAAATCGATTTTCAAAACCACAGTATTCACCTCGCCTCGTGAACAACTGTTTCAACACGCTATAAGTAAATTTTCATTCCCACTTTGACCTATCAAGTTATTTTTACAGCGATCACTGTTATACAAACACAAATGCAGCGTTGCGATTGACTTTGTCGCAGTTTTGTACTATCAATATGGAACTCCACACTTACAATGATTTACGGCCGACACTCATGCTCTCTTTGCTAACACTGTTCCAGTGTTGCAAGTTCCAACTTGTTTTTTTTTTACAACTGGGACAACTTGGAAATTGTCTTCTTTTTCAGATTTGAGCAAATTTAGTAATCGGGGCGAAAAATTTCTTCGAGCCAATTTCTTCCCCCCCCCCCCTTTGAAAATTTTTTCAGCCTAGGCCACTGAGTCTTTCAATTACTTTCTGACAAAACGGATCAACAAAAATTCATTGAAGGTCTATACGGTACTGCTCGCAGCCGCAGACCAGACGGTGCTCAGTGAAAATGTCCTATTTTAAACGTCCAATGTACAAAATGTCCAACAAGAAACACTCATTTCAACAATGTCCACTCAAAAATGTCCAATGCACAATTGGTCCGTGGTAAATAAGTGTACATAAAGAAAAAGTCCAATGATAGATTTTGTCCATGAATCTAAAAACCTCTGGGCTTTTAAGGTCCCGAAAGAGTTGTTTAGATCAGAAATGACGAAGAAGTTCAAAAGGAGTATTGTATGTTTTATAGTTTTTTTTTTGTTTTTTTGTTTTGTTTTTTTTTTTTTGCGTACCTACTAAACTTACTTAGTTTACAATTTGGCATTATTTTGAGGGGCATATATGTATGATGGACAGATTCTACACAGGACATTTTATAGCGGACATTGTTGCAATGGAAATTTCTTAAGGAACATTTTGTGCATTTGACATTTTACATAGGACATGTCCAACTGTCACCGACCAGACTTACTCTACCAGCTTTACACCAACCCCCAATTCAGGGTTGCTTAGATGCGTTGCCCAGTCATGATGAAGCCAAAAAAATAAGAAGGTCCGAAGGCAAAATTTTTCTCCATAGAAAAGTGATAGAAAACATCTCCTGACTATTTGACTACAACAGAGGTCATGCAGGGTGAAATTATGCGCCAAGCAACTTTGAAATGTTCCTGCAAATACTTATTTGTTTGGTTTTCGTTCAACTTGGACTGAGGCTCTTCTTCATATCCTCACTTGAAAGTACTGAAATGTTCAGACTCTTAGTCGAGAGATTATTTCCAAGTCATTTATTTCCAAGTAAACAAGCAGAGCCCAGTGTAAAATTACAAGATTCCAAATAAAAAAAAAGTATGAAAAATACTTTTTCCCAAACCCGGGGATAGAATTCTACCCGAACCGATGGCGGGTTAAGAATCCTCATATTCTGAATCACTTTCGAGTGCTCCTACTCCTAACGCTTAGCATAATAACCGATTCTTGATGATGGTACACAGGGCAAGGTTCATACACTACAGGTTAGTCCCTCTAGTTACAAAAACACATCCGTTCTGCGCATCGGGACAAAAAGGAGCAAAAGTTCAAATTACTGTGTGTTTAAATGAGGGAAAACACCCATTTCAAGTGTAAAATTCTGGCGGCAACCAATGATTTCAATCAAACTGACTGCTTGAGAGTCTTAAGCAGAGTTTGTAGATAAGTAGGAGCCCATTCATAAGGCTTTAATATTATTTCTTCTACATACTTTTAAACAATTTGTAAAGATTGGTACGAACATTGACAGGTTGGCTTCGCCCCTGATCCGCTGACTCACTCGTATTTTATTAATTTCTTTACCAAGGGGTGTTTTTTGTTTGTTTACTCAGTTATTAGACGTCTTTACTTTGATGTACACAAAATTATAACTCAAAATATAAGAAAAAATCACAGTTGATGGCTGTTAGCTATGTCGTTTGTATAGCAGCGACACTGCAGACCGCTATACTAGCAGCTATCAACTGTGATTTCTTCTTATATTTAGAGTTATAATTTTGTGTACATATAGTGACGACATCTACTAACTGCAAAAACAAACAAAAAACACCACTTGGTAAAGAAATTAAACCGATACGAGTGAGTCAGCAATTCACGGGCGAAGTCGATCTGCCAGTATACATACCCAATCTTTCAAAATCGTTTAAAAATAGTAGAAAGAATAATATTAAAGCCTTGTATTGCAAAAACACCCTTAACTGGCTTTCTTCAGTTCAAAATCAGCCCACCCTGAAATGTTGGGTCAATATTGGTAACTTTTCTCTCAATGTAATACATTGAATCAAAGTTCCTAAAATGCATTCAAGGTTCAAAAATTGAAAAATATTTCCAAGCTACTCTTCTAAGAGAATTGAGGAATCAAATTGCTTACATGATTAGAGGGTGCCCTTTTTGATAGATACAGTGTAATTACAAGGTTTTTAAATTTTTCTTGCTAAAAAGAGTGTGGAATTGCACTTTCAAGAGAGCTGTTCATTACAAAACTTACAAGTGGAAGCTCAAGCCTCCCCCCCCCTCTTTCGCTGTGAGGCCTCAGCTGCCCTCTCTGAGACTAGAGAAAAAGCTGCGATTGCCGTCAAACCCACGGGATGGCTGCAAACAATGCTTTAAAGAGACGAATGCACCAATTCATGGTTTTAAGAAGAGTATCATCACATTTTAAATTTTTCTTATAGTCTGCACTTGAAGAAAGAGTGTCGTAAATACATATATTTTTTTCACCTTTTCCTGCAAAATTAAGTATGACAAGTTCTGATACAGTTGGAGCCTGCGCCTCAGAGAAAAATAGAGACCCAGCACATTGTATGCTTCCCAAGATGGAAAAGTGAGGTAAGTTTAGGGCGCACAGTTTTGTTTGGGAGTCACCGGCTGCAACGATAAACGTACGCCTTCTGTAGAGTGGTGAGCTCAACAAAAGGCTATGATTGGTCCGCAGTCCCGGCAACAGATTTTGCTTGACAAATGCAAACCTCACGCTTATCAATCAACAGAAGGCGACTGTTAGCTGTTGTTTCGATGAGTCCCGACCAAAATTGAGCTGGAAAAATGGGCACCTGTCACAAGCTTTGTGCTGGGTCTCCATTTGTCTCTGCTGTGCCAACTTGTGCCTGAAATGAGTATGGATTCATAGAGCATTTCTGACTCGTTTAAGAATATAAGTATAGGCTGTTGTACACTTCTTTCCAGATGCTTAGCTCTTATTGACAAAATAGCGATCAACAGTATTCATTGCCAGACTCTGTCAATCAATGACTAATTGGATCTAGGATGGATATAAAAAAAGAGGACCTACCACACAGGAATAAAGGAGAAAACTTCTTTGCTCTTTACTGGCTGGTTCTCTTTCTTTCTTCTGTCAGAGTTGAGGGCACCAAACGACTTCGAGTGCTTTTCTCAAAATGCCAAACTCACATCTGCAAGAGAGAGAGGGAGAGAGAGAGAGAGAAAGATTAGCGAACTTTTCCAAGAAGAAAAAAAAGGTTGCACTCCTGTAGCGTGGCACACTGGAGTTTTTTACTCAATAATGACAAAGGTGATCTGATATACTTTAAGATTCTTCTTTTTTTCCTCCAATGAGCACACATTTTGTTGACAGGCTGCCTTAGTTTGTACAATTGTTACTTGGGTATTCGCTCATACTTTCGTGCAGCAGAAGAATTTTGTGTGATAAAATAAATCCCTAGCTTTGATGAGCTACTGAAAATAAATCATAACACAATGGTGAGTGCTTTCTTTTGAGCAGAGGGCATCAACTTGTGGCAAACCAACCACTCATCTGAAGCAGTTTGGCACATGCATAGAGTTTGGATTGAGGGAGGTTTTTTAAAGGTACCTAGAGCGCTTACATTTTAGGTAAGGGGTTCCGACAATTAGCCGTCAAACAAGATCCAGATTCCAGATAAGGTCGCCACAACAGTTGCGCGGAAGCGGTTACACCCCTCCCCCCAAATTACGGTCAAATAAATGGACATTAAAACATGCGCAATAGTCTGAGGAACAAAATGCCACAAACCGCGTCTCAATTACTCGAATAGAAAAAAAGTTATGTAGAAAAAAGCGAAAAAAGGAGAGTGATAAGTAGCAAAAATCCATTGTCTCAGAATCATCAAATTCGGGACCTTTGCCCCCCATATCTCGAAAACTAGTCATAGGATCGCTTCGGGCCCGTGGAGACTTTTGATCAGGAGGTCAAAATGAACCATTTCCCAAAGTTTCATGCAATTCGACCGAAACCGTTTTTCCATAAGAAGTGTGCCATGTCCTTTATGTTAGCCGTTTTGTTACGCAGCTTTTTTACTCGAGTCATTTTTTCGTTTTTTGCGTTGTAAGCGAGTTATAGCGATGTGTTTTTCGGGTTTTTTTGGGAGTGTTTTTATATGAAGAAATTGTTTTTTTGTTTCAAAAATTTTAGTATATATCGTGGAGGATGTTTTTAGTTCATATGCTCTTTGCCTTGAATTTTCCTTGTGTTTTTCGTGTTTTACGAGCTATTTAGTTTCTTATGGGATTTTACAAGTGAAAGACAAGGATGGCGTATTGGTATAATTGCTCTTTCTTTGTTTTACACGTACACTGTTGCTTAGGTACGTTATTTATTTATTTTCTCGTTTTATCAGCTGCTCCTATTCAGATTTATTTCTCATTACCGTTACAAAGATTACACATTTTTCAATCTTTGTACTATAATCTTTTTCTCATGGTCATTTTTATTTAAATGTTGAACAGATGATAAAAAAAAAGAAAAATTTAATAATTCAAAGAAAATCATAACATAACCTATTTATTGAAATTTGTGAAAAACTTATATAACCTAGCTTTTATTTCTCACTTGCATTGTAAAGATTACACATTTCTCTGTTGGTAATATAATCTTTTTCACAATCATATTTGGATTTTGAGCAGCTGATAAAAAAAAAAAGAAAAATTCAGAGAAAAATTCAGCGAAAATTATAACCTATATTTAAATTTGTGAAAAAATTATTTAACCAAGCATGGAATCTACTTCGTCTTACCGGCCTGCCGGGAGGCATTTTTTGTATTTCTGAATTTTGTAACTTGTTACTTCACAGAATGAACTGCTCATTAGGGCTGTTCTTGGAAAAAAGCTGTAAGAGCATAAAAATTTTGGGTACTGGGTTCTGACCAGTCGGGTTCCAAACTGCATCGGTGAGCACAGAGTTTCTATTTGTTGCCAATCAACCACTCACCAATGCACTTAGATGCAGTTCAGAAACAGGCACCGCAACTTGTCGGAACCGGATACTCAAAATGGTTCTGCTCTAATCATGGAAGCCCCAAGGTACACAAATATGGGTCAGTGAATAGCAGTAGAGTTTTAGTGATAACTTCATAAAATCCAACTATCCAAATGGGACAGGTTTCCTAATTGGGGAGATCCCATTTTGTCAGAGCAGAGCAAAAGATTTCAGCGCTATCGCACTGCTAGTTCACATGGACATTGGAACATGCTTTCATTCTAGACACAGACTAAAAGTTGACGCAAATTTCTCTTGAATCACTGGGCTATTAGGTTAACCTGATGAGAGCGAACAATGCTTCGACAGACAGAGGGGGACGATCAGAACAAAGTAGGTAGCTGCAAAGCAATCATTGCGAAAGCTACAGATTAAAAGAGGCACTACACGCAACTACGCTCTTGATTTATGGAGAATTGATGAAACTGACACTTACCTCATTAACTACCTAATGATAGTTTTCTCGGAACATGCCAAACTTCTGGAACTGACGACATAGGTACGTGAATGACTGACATTTTATGGAAACGGTAAGCACAGCTGCAGGGTCAACATTTTATCGTTGAAAACGCCGACACACACAACACGAATGACTTATTTGACTTCCCTCCGAGAAAAAACTATTTACTGGCGGCACAAGCTTTGCAATTCACAGGAATTACACTCCACGGTAACATGAAATTAAAATCGAGACCAAAATTGTCTATCTTGCGCGTTTCGCGTGAAAGGACGCAGAAAATGAGAAAACCGAGAAGGCGAGAAGAATGAATGTGTTTGTTATGTTAGGTTATGTCTGGGCGCGGGACTAACTTTTCGAACTTTTCGTAAAAAAGCATCCACATCAAATTTTTGGTGCGGGAATTCTCACTCAATCTGCGACCAATTCGGTTGCAATTTGGCTCAAAAAATCGAGCAAAAAATTACGGAGTTCCTGTGGGGACGATATTTTCAATTATTTATCTAAATAAAATTCATGGTCCTTTCCAAGTGAGATCTGGTATCTCATGATAAAACGCCCCTACCACAGCCTAAATTGTACCAAAATTTTGGTGCTTGATTTCTCTGCCAATCTAAGTCCAATATTATTGAAATTTGGCTGAAAAAATTCAGCAAAAAATAACGCAGTTCCTGTGGGGACGCCCCTTTTGATTAATGTTCTCATAAAAAAGCTATAAGTCTTTAAAGTCAAATTTCCAAAAAGCGACTAGTAACGCTATCTATCGGGCGAAAATCTCCCAACTCTCGGGTGAGGAATCACCTTAAGAGAAGAATGTTTACCTTTCAATACAGGGCTAAATCAAAGCGCTGTATGTTGACTGTTTAGTTTTTAAAGCGCGAGTGTAAGCTAAGCAGTGGCGAGGCGTGCGATTTGGCAACGTTTCTTTTTCAAATTTAACACATCAGAAAGGTTGAAATGCCTGGTCATCGCCGATGACTGAAGCGTTCGACTTTTTTCGTGAATTTAAATGGTGAAAATACATTGTTGTCAAATTTCACGCCTCGCCACTGAAGCAGAGCCTCTGCTGCAACCAATAGTGCACCGTCTGCTGTTTGTCTATGCTCCACCGTCAAACTTAACCTTCAAATGCGTTCATGCAGTCAATCAAATCATTTCAAATATGCTTAAATCATCGTTTCTGTACTTCGTACACACCATTTCATAAAAAAAGACTCTATTTACCTCCAGAAGTCGTCTGACATTTTTACTGTTCCCGCAAACTGTAAATGCTTTCAGTTCGCATTTATTAAATTATAATTTTCTCCGATCTTAATGAGAATCCGTGATGTTTGATGTTTTCAACTGTAAATTAAATATTACTTCAGTTTCTTTTTGATTGCCTCACCGCGCACCTCAAGCAATCCTAAAACAACTTATTTCGCGCCACACCCACACGATGGTGTGAACAAATTGTGAATTGCTTGAGTTAACAAGTTTTACTTTGATGTGATAAGTTGACTGCGTTGGTAAAAAGGTGGAACGGCGCACACTAGTTCAATGAAAATAGAATGAAAAACTATATTTTATTGCACAAGAAAAGTTGTTGTTTTTTTTCTTCTTCTTCTTCTTCTTCTTCTTTAGAAAAATGTCAGTCTTGCTATTTTAGTATAAACTATGCAGTCTACCTAATTTTAACTTCTTACAGAAATATCCTTTACTTTTTCTTTAAACCGATATAGTTTGGACAATATATAAATGAGTGATAAAGCTATTGGTCTAGCCTAGCATTGTAAGATAATTTAAAATCAAATTGGTCATTATATTGTAGTTTTCAACGAATTTACTCGAAAATCGAGACAGTGAGGTTCAGTCGACACATTACAGAATTTTAGACGACACCTTAGATTTGGCCCAGGTATAGGCTACTCGCAACGCTGCCATTCATTACGACGAGTATTGCTGGTAGTATAGCTGAACCAAATTCTAATGCGTCGTCTAACATTCTTTATTTCGTTGGCTCTAAGTCATAATAATGTCTTATGATTGAGGAATTCTTTAGAAAAAAAGAAGAAGAAAAAACAAAAACGTACGAGTATAAAGCAGAAAGTGTGCTCATTCTGTAAAACTCATGTTTCCAAGTATTATTGTGGATGTCTCTGCTGAATTAAACGAGTTATTCTTCTTATCTGAATAGGAATGCGGTCTAAACTTCAATTAGACCAATTGTTAAGTAAGAAAAAGCAATCCGTTTAACTCATCAGAAACACACAAAATAGCATTTTTAGGTAAGAAAAAGCAATCCGTTTAACTCATCAGAAACACACAAAATAACATGTTTAAATACAAATTTTACAGAACGAGCATACCCTCTGTTTTATACGTGGCTTTTCCGAAGAACTCCTCAATTACAATGGGCCCTGATAAAGCATTATATTTAACTCAAAAAGTGAACTATTGGCCCACTGCCCTTTTTTAACGACGTAACTTCAATGACATTTTTCAACGTCAGCGAAAACTCTTGAAACTGTAGAATGGACCAATTTCACACGATTTTTTTATTGTCTTATCGTAAAGTACTACATGAGCTGAGTGAGAGATATTTTTTACAATTTTTTTCGGGTACTGGATCATGGAGGAAAACCAGTTTAAAGTTGTGGAAAATAGGTGTCCCATGACGTCATCGTATAGGTATCACCATTTAAACACATGTATTCTCGTCGAGTTAAATAAAGCGCCGTTTCTCAGGAACCGCTTGTCCAAAAAGAAAACCAAAAATATCCCTGTTCTCAGTTCAAAAGGTACTTTCATTTTTCCAACTAAATCAATCAATTTTCAGAAACATGCAATTGGTCCATTGCCATTGACTTTCATTCAAGCAACGATGTCCAGAAAACTCTATGTTTCGTCCCATTGCGTCGTTACGTTCCGATTGAAGGTGACGCGCCCTTTAACCGCTCAACATGTGTTTATTGCTCGTTATCGTAAGCAAGACGTTGCAATGTTGGGAACTCTCATTCGATGCCGTGCCCGTATGACATCGACCATCGCCATCACACCAGCGTCGCCGATCCACGGCCGCGAGAGCTTCAACACAAAACGGCGGCGCTGCGCGGCGGATTGCAAAGCTGTTAGGCTGGTTGCACGCAGGGGGATGTCAGGCACTTTATATGAAGTGCCGTGCAAAATCCGTCATCCACTCTCCCTCGCTTTGACAGAGTTGCCAGATTCTGATGAATTTTTAGCAAAGTCGGGCCCAAAAGGGTTCCTACACGCATGGAGAGTCAAGACGCAAGAGGGTTTCAACATTTTAGACAACTTCTGATTGGCCAACAAGTTTTAGAGGCTCGACCCGCACGGGCGCCAACGTTGGATACAATTTAGCACTCTCACAACATTCTTATTCCAGCCCGTTGTCATCCGTTCTTATGCGTTCCTCTTTTTTTCCTCACCTACCTCCATCGACTCCTTTGTGGGGGCGCCTTCAATGTTTTTGACTCCATCTTGCCTCCGTGAGAGTCAAAAATGTCGACGCCCGACAGTCGATCAGTACTCGTTGAGCTCATACCCATACTCTCTATAACTTTCCTTCCAAGAACTCTAGATTACAATTGAGTGCCACGCAATCCGAATGTAATTTGAGGTATTCCCAAATTCAACATAGTCCAACCGGTAGACATTAAAATTATAGAGTCGATTAATTTATAATCCCTTTTTCGCATAGTTTTTGTTAAGTACGTGTTTGAATTCGCCGGATTTTTTTTTTTTTTAAATTATCCGCCCATCTGACATCGCTGTTCTCAGCGTTCAACGCGCGTTATGAATTCATCACATCCAATTACGTGAAGAGTGTTCGAACCTTCACAGCTTCTACCCCCCTCCCCCCACAACCCGACCCTTAGATCCGCCACCTCAGCCTGAGGGCCCTATTACCTGACACCGTTTTGCAACGGAAGGACCCGAGACTTGAAAGTCGATATGTTGTCATATTTTGCAGCGCGACGTCATTTCAGTTTACCGGTACTTTGTTGACGTAACCTTCCGACGCGACAATGCACCGTAAATCTGACTGATCCCAGGCGGTGGTGTGCTATCAAAGAAAGAAAAAAAAAAAAAAAACAGGAAAAAAAAAACACACGAACAAAAAAACGAGCAGTTTGCAGAGTTCCTTTTGTGCGGCATCAGAAAAAAAAAAAAAAAAAAAAAAAAAAAAAAATGTGGTTTTGCGGCACTTATGAGCGCGTGATAACACATAAGTGGTTCTTTAGTACATGCGTCGGGTAAAAGGGCTCCGTTTTTCAGACTGAAACTACATACTAGTATGAAATTCATGCTTGTTCTTTCATCATAAGATTCTCTGACCAGTAGTTGACGTTGCAGGAAACGTATTAACCTATATCACTGATTACTCCGGTATTTGATCCCTTCAACAATGGTATGGATATGTCTTTTTTATGTTCGTAGTCGTTAAGTCAGAATCTTATGGAGTTTTACGAACGGTTCCAAACACTGCGAGCGATTAATCGCAATTATTGTCTACTTTCGCGGAGGCTTGTGGCCCTTCGTAGACGATTTTCGCTATTTTAAGCGTGCCATACGAAGTATATGGCATGCTTCTTACTCTCGTTTTTCTGTATACAATGAATAATATAATACAGTGAAACAGGCGCCCTCTGGTGGCCGTGTGTGTTTTGGAGATTTCGTTTTTAGGATATGAATCAAAACTTACATGATCGGGTTGCATTGTGTATTTTCGAGAGATTTTTGAGTATGTTAAATCAAACACTTTTTCACGAATAATTTTTTTGTTTTGGAGTCATTTGATGCTTTCACCGATTTTATTTTGTTGTTTTAAGGGGCCCCGTTTTAGATTCTTGAGCTGACTTCAGTAGTCTTTGATTTGTCTTCGATGCACACACACAGAGATTGCGCAAGTGTTTAGTGGCTTCGTCGCACACACACAGAAAATATACTGAGTTTACACACACAAGCTAGAGCTCACCCTACTCTGATTTTGACAGTTATATGACTGACTCCGCTATTCAAAACCCAGACTTCATAGCCCAGCATCGGTGCGTCGCAAACTGATGAGTGAGAGAGACTAGAGACTGACGCTGCCTCTCTCTATTATTTGCGCCTGCGTGCACGACAGTTTTTTTTTACTCACAATCAGATCCGCTCTTCTCTAGGAGTTTTATTCACTGAAGACTGACTGTGAGTGCTCACCGCGTTGCTACCGCAGCGCTTCAGCAATCACTCTGCGGCAAAGAGAGGAACTTCCAGCAAAACCAGATAGCATCCCTTTACAAAAGGCTTCTTTCTTCCCCTTCGGTCAGCTACCACCGTAGCTCCGAGGACTAAGAGCTCATGCTTTGGATCGGGAGAGCGCCGGCTTGAATTCTGCTAGTGCCTGTTTTCCCCCTCCCAGTATTCGCACCAGTGATCGGCCCCTGTTAATTTATAGAGTTGACAAATTGGGTTTAGTTTAATTAATGGACCATTCACTATCACCCTCCCCTTAGCCCCCTCTCATAAAAACTCTCTTCCAATTTTTTTTTTTCCGGTTAAAATTTGATTTTACAAAAGACCGGATGATAATGCGCGCGGATCCGCCCGAAGGCTCCCTGGAAACTGCCACATTTGCTTTTGTGTCAGGATATTTAGGTTTGGTCGAGAATAAGTAAAAAACTGTTATTCCCCCCCCCCCCATAAAACCCCCCTTTTTGAGTGCAGACAACCCCAAGTTAGATTATAAAAAAGACCATGAGCGAGCGAAGCGAGCGGGGGGTGAACGCAGCGCGAAGCGCGCATAATCGCCCGAAGGGCGTTTAGCTGTTTAATTCCCCTGAAATTAAAAAATATCCAAAAAGTCCACGCAAACTGTAACGGAACAGCAGTACCGAATATAGTACCTATATAGGTAAGGAGAGTATGGCAATCTGCGATCATGGAGCTCTTAGGGACCAATTTTAAGATGGCGGCGGTCGTATTGTTTGAGGTTATGTTACATTGTTGATGAGAACGGAGTCGGTGAACGGTGAGTTCGATGACCGTTTCCCGCCGGAAAATGTATGAAGATAACCTCAACGGTTACACCGGTTACACAATCGACCCAATCGGCCATCTTGAAATTGGGCCCTAAGAGCTCCTCGAACGCCTAAAATGTCGCAGCCAATCAGCGTAGGATTCACAGCCCGCCATAATCTCTTATACTTACATATAGGTACTCTAGTACCAAACGCGCACCGATCGGTGAGTATGTGGAGTGATCTGAGCAGGCAACGGTGAGCACTCAGTCTTCAGTCGGAACGACTTTCTGCTGTAGGGTCCCGGTCCCTGAATATAAGAGGATTTTCTGGAGGTCCGCGCTGTAGCAGGACGCTTGAATTTACTTGTATTCAAATAAGCGGAATCGACTTTTTTACCCAGGTTTTTAACTATACCTAGGATCAGGGCTTCGGACCCTGGACCGGTCCTGGACCCGGAACCGGTCCGGACCCCTTTTTTTGCTTGGACCTGGACCCGGAACCGGACCGAATTTTTTTTTCTCTTCTGGACCCAGACTCGGACCCGGACCGAAAATGTCTTCACTTCTGGACCCTGAACCGGACCCGGACCCTTCGGACGGGTTCATTCAGAACCCGCCAGGACCGGTCCTCAGCGGGTCCAGTGTGCATATGCAAAAAGGATAAATTAGAGGTAAAAAAGAAGAATAAAGAGAAAAAAAGAGGAGAAAAGAAAGCAAGAAATAAGAGAGGAAAAGAAATGAAAAGGAAAGAAAAAAAAGGAAGAAAAGGAAACAAAAACCCGTTGCTATTTTATCGTTTAATTAGCTCTGTCCATTTCCTTCTGTCTATTTACCAGATCATTGTTTGGATGACTTTATGCAGAAGGTAACCAACTGCTATGAGTTTCTTGTCTTGTTCATTAGTTCCCTTTTGCGTAAACAGACAAATGTGTCCCTTTCTGCATAAAAAAGTTCAACTATGAATAAGCCCAAATCTATCGACAAATTACTTGGACCCTTCAAGAACCGGTCCAGAACCGGTTCCGGACCCTGGACCGGGTCCAAAAAATTTTAGTGGACCCGGACCTGGACCCGGACCCTGACGACTCGCTTCTTTTTGGACCGGACCCGAACCCGGACCCTGCGGATTCATTTTCTCTTGGACCCGGACCCGGACCCGTTGTTCAAATGCTCGGGTCCGAAGCCCTGCCTAGGATCAAAGTTTTCAGCCATTTTTTTTTTTTTTTTTTTTTTTTATACAGTCATTAGACTTATTGAACAAGATTTTCGCCCTACCGATTTGTTTTTACTCAACATGTTTCTGAGAAAATCGCCTCTAAAGATGACCCTTTCCCCGCTCAAGACCACGTAATTAATTGGTAACCTCCAAAACAGGCTAGCCTATGGAGGTACCGAATTTTCAGTCTTTAATTTTTATGATAATTTTACGTTAGTTTATTTAATTTGTCTACTATAGTTTATGTGTAATTTGAGTAATTGAACATTTTTTCATTTTTTTTTTTTGCTATGGGCTTTTGTCTATAAAGACTGAAAATAAAAAATAAATCAAATTTCATATACCACGCGAGCGGACTTGCTCCCTCCGGGTGGCCCTTGACGTGGCTGCATACAGACTTATCGCGGCACACTTTACCGATACATAAATTGTATTGGAGCTCCCCTGCTTGTTTTGTTTTTTTTTTTTTGGGGGGGGCCAAATTGTACTCGAAATAAATTTTCTTGACTTTTTGGGCCCGCAATTGAAGCCGTTTCCGGAAAAGGGGCCCATAATACAAAAGATGCGCTCTTTGGACATAAAGTCTCCATTTAATTTTTTGGATAACAGTATTTTTTTTCTAAAAATGCTTGTGTAGAAAAAATGCTTGAAGAGTATTTTACACCCGTAGTTTTTAAATTTACGACAATTTAAACGTGAGCTAGGTTTTTTTTCAAAATCGGTCTGTATCGAACTTTGAACTTCGATATCTCGAACACGAAAAGAGGTATTGACATCTGGTTTGCGGCAAAAGTCTTGGAATTTTATGCCCTTTTGAACGATGTATCGCAAGATAGGGGTTGCCATTTGAAAAATTGGAGATACAGTCCACCCCCGCCCCCCTGAGAGGAGGGGGGTTCCCGACCCCCTCATGAAGTCAGCCTCTTTAATTGATGAAGAATGGCGCAAACCGCATCTTTTTATCTTAAATAGAAAAAAAGTTACAAGGGGTGTGTAATTACTTTTTGGCCACCCTGTATATTATAAAATAAATAATGAACGATGACACAGATAGAGTCACATATCCTAAAAGTAGTGAAAAATAAAACACAATAAGTTTCGGTATTCGATCCGTAGCAAGGCCTTTATCAATTGCTTAAAAGACACACAAAATAAAATAAGACAGATATAAGTTCTCTACTACGTGGCCGTGATAAATTCATATCCTAACCTAATCTCGAAAAGAGAAAACAAGCAGGGAAAATTCCAACACGCAGGTGTTGGAAAAGCGTGCCACTAAAGTCTGAACAGCTTTAATGCTTTTGCTAGCAATGATAATTCATCAAAGAGGAACCACTTGACATGGAGCGGATCTCGAGAAAATTGAGTCCAAAGTTGAAGAGCTAGCATTTAAACAAAAAACTCGGAATTACTTACGTTTTGATTTCATTCAACTACCGTGTTATGTTTTTGCATTTCAACACCGGAAAAAAGGAATTTCCTATGCAGGAAAGGTACCTACTTAATTTTTAGCGTTTAAAGTGACTTGGTTCCTTTCTTCTTTTTGTTTGGCATAATCACGAAAACCGAATCTCTAAGAGAAACCAAACGGCAGAGTTGGTTTACACTGTTGATATTTTAAAATCCGTTAATCCGGACTTAAGTCCGTTCCCAATTCTATAAAAGGAACCAAGTCGGAGTTGGTTCCTTACGTGACTCGGACTAAGGTTTAAGAAAAAGGAACCAAGTTCTCATTTAATTTCATCATATGGACAATGACTTCAATGAGGCTCACCAGCTCACTTTTACCTGAAATTTTGACGGGAAATAGTTGTTATTAGAAGAAGCACTTGTTGCTTCGAGATTCAGTATTGCTAGGTCTATCAATCAATAACTCAATTTTATCAAAAATGTCACTCAGTTCTTTTGTGAGAAGTGCTGTCCAATTGAGCTTGTTTGGTGAGAAATTATGAAAAAAATAAATTTAGATCAGATGTATCTATAAGGAGATGAGTCAAAGGCGTTGTTTTTTTGTGTTTGTTTTTTGTTTTTTGTTTTCAAAACTTTGGAGGGCTTTAGCTCAGAAGAGAAACATCTGTAGCACATATTCATGTAGAAAAATAAAGCCTTATATAGGTACATGTTCACCCCAAAAATACACTCCATAAGTTTGGCGCTTAAGTTTTGCAACACCCTATATTCTTGATATTTTGCTCCCCGCCACCCTTCACAGAACACAACATCTTGATCATGCAAATTTTTAAAATCACAGTTTGACTGTAGAGATATTTTCTTCCCCCCCCCCCCCCTTCTAACGAAAAAGGGGAAAATGGATCGCCTGTCTTTGATATTCGTCGTATGCGCGTGCACAGATTGTTCGGCTTTACGACTGCCATTTTGGCTTTCTTTATAATGCGTTTTGTGGGTTTATGAATGGCTTTTATGACTATTTGATGCCGCCAATGTAATTTTCAGGCGATTTTACATAAAAATCAAAACTCTATAGCGCTGTAGCAAAAGTTTGCAACAAACCTATTGAAAGCTGAAAAAAGAAAATTATTTGATAAGGCTCGATCTTTTTTACCCACATAAAGTATAGACAATAGATATTTCTAAATCCCTCCACCTTTTAAACGGCTTGTTCAGGGATCAAAAATGAGGTTGCGTTCTTTTGAAGTCAAAAAGCGTCATTTTCGGAAAAGCCGTGATTCTAAATAATAAACAGTTTTTTCTTCTTCTTTTTTTCCATTTTAGGTGTTGTCAGCACTTATTGCGATTGTCACGATGTAGATATGTAAGATACATAAATGGAACACTTGCGAATTCATGAAAAAATAATCCTTTAATAAACAGAACTAACCATTTCAGGTGCCCTTTACACGTCAAGCATTCTAGGGGTATAGATTAGTAGGTGTGGAGGTTTAAGGCGTTTGTGGATTTTAATGGGTCTGTTACAAACTTTTGCTACAACGATAAATAGTGTTTCATCGTAGGTAAAATCGCGTGAAAAGTCCATGGGTGGCATCAGAAAGTCATGAAATGCGATAATAAACTCACAAGAGATGTTTAATGAAATGCAAGATGGCGGTAAAGTATCGAGCAGTCCGTATGCATGCACCTTTAACATCCAAGAATTGCCAACGTTGACAACCTCAAAGCGTCAGAGGTTATGTGTTTTATTTACATTGTGATTGGGTGTGATCGATATTGTGAGGTTGGCTATCCTTGGATGTTCGTGGTGCATACATACAGGTTGCTCGATATTTTACCGCCAACTTGGAGTTCATTAAACGTCTCTTGTGAGTTTATTATCGCATTTCATGACTTTCTGATGCCACCAATGGACTTTTCACGCGATTTTACATGATACAGAACACTCTATAGCGCTGGAGCAAAAGTCTGCAACAGACCCATTCCCCCTCCCCCATTTATTTTGTTGAAAAGTATCGAAAGTTTACAGTCAAAACTAAGCCATTATTCATTACAACTCATTGTAATATTATTTTTTTTTCTGTTGCCATCGGTCGATATCATTTTTCGTGTTGGAGAAGCAAAGTTCCGTATGGACCTATAATTTCCAAAATTTGAAGAAGCTTCCAGTAAAAAATACTGTACACGCGAGAAACTTTTTAGGATAGGTAAATAAGTTATTCCATAGTCAATTCCATAGCCGCAGCAAGGAGGCTGTCCAGGGGTGGAAGACACGTGACAGCCCCTCTCACTTTTTAGAGCTATTAATGCGAATTTTACCCCCGTCCCTTTGTTCTGGATTTTAAAAACCTTTTTTTCGCAACAAAACGCCCAAAATTTCCTCAAAAATCCCTTGATTGCATAGACGCTCATAAAGGGGATTTCAATTTGCCGATCCCCCAGAATTTCAAATGTTTCCAATGACCAAGACCTGTTTAGTGAGACGTCATAAAAAAAATTTGGGTTTCCCAAAAAAAAGGCTCCGCCTCACTCGCGCTCTCGTGGGTTTTAAATTTTCAAATACAAGTGCTAGTAAACAACATGTTCTTTGCACCAGTTGTGTTTATCACACCATTGGGTTCCACGTCCCTTATAAAAATTTCCGATTGTTTCAATGAATTTTCCGATAGGATATATATTCCCGCGCTTTTTTCCCATAGAAATAATCGAAATTCCATAGAGACAATCGGAATTCGTGTAGATTCAAGCGCGCTGACTATAGCAACGATAGGTTTCATGATTGAAATAAGGCGAAATCATCTATGGCTCTATTCTTACAGTTTTAACAGCCACTTTTTTCTCAGTTTATAAAATATGAGCCCGCTATACTACAAACTTTTTGAAACATCGCGCATCAATGCACAAACACAGTTATATCGAAGAAAGTCCTATGTTTTGTCCTTGTCACACTCACAGTTTCTTATGAGCACAAAATTCTAGGATATAGGCTCATCAGCACCATCACGACATGTGTTATACCTCGAGAAATAGCTTCGATACGAAGAGAAGTTAGAATGATTGAGTGTCATGGCGGTGATACTCCCATAAGAGACCGTGAGTAAGACGAGGACAAAACGTAGAACATCTTTCGGTATAACTGTGATTGTAAATTCGCTTGTGATCTTTTAGAAATTATGTTAGAGTGAAAAGATACTTTAAAATACGTGGAATCTAATGGTGCAATAAAATTTGAGAAAACTGTTCTTTAACTAGCATGAATTTGCGTTCGAAAATTTGGATCTGATTTCTTATAGGTAAATCAACGAGAGTGAGAGATAGAGCATTTCTTTGGAACCAATTCTGATCGTGACGTCATCACTAAACAGGTCTACTTAAGGATATGAACGAGTCCCTCTCTTTTCTATTCCCCGCCCGCTCTTTATCAATACCTCGCCGTCACTTCTTTCCGAAACCCTCGTCAAACAGATTTTGACACATTTACGACCGCTTAATGCACCGTGAAGAAATCCTGTGACCGGTGGAGCCCAAAGGCGAGGGGCAAAGAGGGTTCCTGCGGGAGATGTTTCCACCCCCCTCCTGCCTTTGAATTTTGACTCATAGGTTGGCACAAATGACTTAGGTTGCTGGACCTGTATGGAATTCTCGTTTGAAGGAATTCGACTTTGACGCTTAATAACTTATTGAAATTAACAGGAATACCAAAACTTTTACAATTTTAAGAAAATAGACGCCGAGACCTCCTGGATTGCAGCAATAAATTAACAATTAATGAAACCAGTTTTATGAAAACACGTTTTTAATTTTTCAAACCTTTCCCGCCAAGGTTTTGCCATAAGCAAAGCATGCAACCTATATATTAGATATGAAAATGAAAACAAAAAGCGTACCGTATATATACGGCACGCTTAAAATACAAATAAAAAAATATGAATTTATAGAATAAATACACTTGCATTTTCATTGATAAAGCACAGATGAAAGATGATTGAAATATTTCCCCCATTTCCCGTGAAAATAGGGAAACTAATAATTCGATTTATATGAAAATTGGAGTCATTTCCTTGGAAACCAAGTCGGTTTCCATGGGAATCAATGCGGTTACTATAGAAACAAAAAACATTTTCATGGAAATTATTCATGGAACATTTTTACCAGGGATTTTACACCCAGTTATTAAACAAATAAGCCTTTGGAGTCACTGCTCTTCATTTGATTTACCCGTAATAAATTTAAATATTTGAAGGACATTTATGATGCAAGATGAGAAGCAATGTTTCCATCCTATAACCACTGATTTTTCCAGGAATAACACTCACCAGACATACGGGCTCAAATTACTTTCAAACGGACATTTTAATTGGTCGTGACACTCAACAGTGGCGGCTCGCCTAAGGAGGCAAGGGAGGCTGTGCCTCCCCAGACATTCAGAGGGAAGAAAAACTAACGTCGACAAGACAGTAACGAGAGACAACATATTAAAATTAGGCGATCACAATGTCTGTGACTCTAAAACTTGAGTCAATCTTCACTATAATATAATATAATATAGGAGAGAGCGCAGGAGAAGGAAGTTAGAAGCGGGCGGGGAACGAGATTGCAGAGTCGCGAAACGACAGCAGTCAGCAGTGCGAGACTCAGCCAGAGTCTGTGCCTCCGACTCCTCCGAGACTCCGAGTCGGTCGAGTCAAGTCAAGTGGTGTTCGGCACACACACACACACACAACCAAGTAATGAATGTGCACGCACTAACGAAGGTATCGGAGGCTGCTATCTTCCACGACTCCCGCAGCGTTGCCGAGCCAGTAGCCGGATAAACTGTCATGCCAGTCGCTGGACCAGCCGCGCCTGTTTGTTTTTGTCTACGTGTTATCGGTTTTCAGGTGGCCCCCCCGGACCCTCCCATCCTGCTGGGGGGGGGGGGGGTACCCCAGACCCCCCCACAGCCTCCCCAATTCCAAAGCCCACGAGCCGCCACTGACACTCAATAACTCAACTTGAACAGAGTTGCCAATCAGATCCTCACTGGTGTCGCTTACGAGAGGATTGGAGGATCCCAAAAATCCGACTGGAATCTTCTTGAACAAGGATGTAGAGGTCAGCAAGCAATCTTATCTGTGTCTTTTTCCCCCTTATACGTCCATACGGACGGAAGAGAGAGAGAGGAGGAGGGGGAGAAGAGAGAGAAAGATTGGGGAAAATCCTGGATTTGCCTCTGAAGAGATTTTTTTGAAACATTGGCGCGACCCAGAACAGAGCAAAAAAAAAAGAAAAAAGAAAAAGGGGAAAATTAAGAGAAAAAATTACTTTGTGAAAGGTCGTCGTTTTTACCCTTTTTCCGGACTTTGGTACCAGATGAGAAAAAGAGCAACAGAGAAAGAGCGAGCGTGTGTGGGTGTGTGCCCGTGGGGGAAAGAGAGAGAAAGAGAGGGAAGGGGAGGGAGAGAAAAGAAGAGGAGAGAGAGGAAGAGAGAGAGAGAGAGAAGAGAGGAGAGAGAGAGAGACAGAGAGACAGAGAGAGAGAGACAGAGAGACAGAGCAATGGGATGTCCTCCATTCAAATGCAATAAAACTTAATGGTTCTTGAATTTTATTTCGGGAATGCCGCCGACTCCTGTCAATTTGTTTCTTTCATTTTACTTTTTTTCACCAGGAATATTTTTTTTATTCCACACTAAAAATGTGATCAATCATATTTCCACGAAACGTTCAAGGACAACTAACTGCATCAAAAAGGGTGGAGTGAAAAAAATGGGTTTTCCAAGATGACATATTCGTATCAACGCAAAACGGATTTATAGTGGGTTGCAAAATTTTGCTACAACAATATGGGACATTATTTGCCGCACAGTTGAATTTCACGAGATGAATTTGGTACGCTTTCAGAGAACATATTCTGATGGAAAGATTCAAGCATTGCTTTTATTCAAACTTGGGCTAAACTAACTACATTTAGAAGTCGTAGAAAAACAGGTTCAACCGTTTAATTACTGGACGGCTAGCTTCTGAATTGTTGGTTGCTCATCAAATACTCATCAGATAGTGCTTTAGACAATTTGGCTATTGTGATAGTATCAGGTAAGTTGGTAAAGGTTTGCTTGTTGGACTAGTTCAACAGTTTCTATTTTCTCGACAGCTCATATTCGACTTAGTTTTGCCCAAGTCTGAACTTGTATCACCGTTAAGAAGACGGTTTACATAAAAATAAAAAATTAAGCAACAACGGTCATGTTTATTTACGCTTGCAAGCACTTTTGACCGTATTATTGAATTTTCCGCGAAAATGTTGATGTTATTTAAAAGTTCCATTGGAAAATGTTCCAAAGTTTACTTGGAATCCATTTTTCCATCGAAAGAAAATGCGAGTTTGTACTGAAACCTCTTACCACTTTCCATCTGATTTTTCGCTTTTCAATTGAGGTTTTACGATAACAAAATACCTTTTTTCGCTGAAAGTTGGGTCGGACTCTCCATTGAGTTTATATGTGACAGTGTGACACTTTCACAGGTTTGTAGAGCAGGCATGGCCGGGAAGTAAAACGTAAACATGCGAACTGAAGCGAAAAAGCGAATGAAAAGAAAAGCATGGGAGAGAGGGTGAGAGATAGAGTGGAAGAGAGAGAGAAAGAGAAGAGAGAGAGAAAGAGAAGAGAGAGAGAGGGGGAGAGAGAGAGAGAGAGAGAGAGAGAGAGAGAGAGAGAGAGAGAGAGAGAGAGAGAGAGAGACAGATGCTGGGAGAGGAGAATAAAGTTTGAGAGGGAAAGGAAAAGGGTAAGGGAGAGGAATAGGGTGAGAAAAAGAAAGCATAGTGGATAGAAATAAGACATTTTCTGGACATTCTTCCACGACAGAGCTACTGTTTTGTAAATATTTGATGATATTTTTTTGAATGCATCGATGATTCCATCGGTTGGCTAAAAGATCACACAGTTCAATGTTCAGTCCAGTAACTGAATATGATGCGCAACAATACTCGCAACTATAATATTTTTCAATCGGTGAATGTCTGACTTCATTTATCAAAATACCCGCCGTTGTTTTTTAAAGTCAGTCGGAGACAGCACCACTTTCTCAACCTGTGCAGTGCATCAGTTGAGAAAAGACTACAGATCATATTATTGTGTAAATGTCGGATTTCCTATGAACGTGTTTTGAATTACAAAAACCTTTTTGAAAGCAGAATGTAAAAACAGAGCCGCATAACAATGGTGGCTCTTTGTAAAGTAATAAGAGATCGACTTTTAGTAATATTAACTTCCCGACATGAGGAATCTCACGACTTCAATGGTTCTGGTTCATAAAATTGCACACAAAATTAGCTTCACATTATGGATGCATTTTTATCATAATTTGCAATTGTTTGCACGATGCTTAAATTACCTCTCCATGGATTCACCGTAACCCTTTCGCTCCATAGCCCCACAAAGAACGTTCTGTAAACAATAGATTCTTATGAAAATACGAAAAAAATCGGCATGCACATGCAATTATAGAAGAAGTAATTCGATTGACTATTTAATAGTGACTATTAAAGGTCTACGATTTTAGAATCTACTTTTCATAATTCGGTACTTGAAGGGTTAAAAAGGGGGCGGCTTTATAGCAATGGCGATAAAATATTAATAATATACCAACAGTAGCGCACCGAGAGTTTCTTCATCTCTCTCTTTTATCCATTAAGAAACGTATGTTAGACAAGGATGGACAAAGGGATGAAACCCCCTCCTTCTTTCCTTTTCCTACTCATGCATTCAAATGGGAAATGAGAGAGATGGAAGATATCCTGGTTGCGCCAGTGTATACCAAAGAAAAATACTTTTCATGTCCAGCAAAATCCATGGTTTGATCCACTGTGAGCGCAAGGGGAGCCAGAAAAAGTGAAAAGAGATAGAGAATTGGAGAAAGGGCGAGAGAGAAAGAGAGAGGGAGAGGGAGAGAGAGAGAAAGAGAAAGAGGGTGTGTGTGAGAGAGAGGGAGAGAAAGATAGAGAGAGAGAGAGAGAGAGAGAGAGAGAGAGAGAGAGAGAGAGAGAGAGAGAGAGAGAGAGAGAGAGAGAGCACAGAGGCCAACTGCACACAATATGTGCGTTAATTAAAATCCTAATTCAGTCGGATGAATCCAATTAACGTAATCCGCAGGAATCAAGCCCGCGGGGCACGAGCGCGTGATTCTTTTCACTTATAATCGACAGAAAATTGGAAATACCGGCGGTGGCGATGTTTTCGACGATAGTGGCGCTATCAAACTAAAGAATTAAGGCCGAGGAGTTAAGGGGGAGGAAGAAGAAAAAAGAAAAAATAGTCAAAGCCTGAAAATGACAGCAACTTCAACTCGAAATATCCCGAGATTATGAGGTACAGGGGGGTTTAGGGGGGTGAAGGATCCGAAGGGGGTAAAAAGGGTGAAGAGGGTGTAGGGGGCGAAGGGGTGACATTGCCGTGGAGGCGGAGGCGGTGTATGAAGCCGACGGAAAAAAAAACCCTGTAGCCAAGAGAGGGCCGCAATTTTCTTTTGAAATGTTTTTTTTTTTTTTTTTTTTTTCCACAATCCTTCTCCTTTCCTTCTTCAGTTTTCTTCTTTCCCATTTCTCCTCTCCTACATGATTAATACATCCGCGCTACCACCCACAGTTTCGCGCTATCGCGCGCGAAAAGAAAAAGTTCCGTCGGACAGTATATCAATGTATGACATTTTTTGGATAGTATTTCGAGAAAAAAAAAGCGAGATTATTGACAACAACAAAAAAAAAAAGATACCGAGATAAATTAATTTAAATACTAATTTTACACTAGGAATGGGTCAAAATAGTATGATTTTTGAAAAATAATATCAAAGTTAAACTGTTTCTGACGAAAGGAACAAAAAAACTATTTACAACCTGGAAAAAGCCATGTTACGATCCACTTTGCGTCGTCGCCACGCATTGGATCACGACAAAGAGTTTCGCGCAAATTGAAAATTTAGTTTTAGTTTTTTGCCAATAAAAAGTTTCAAACTGCCAAAGTAGGTATTTTTAAGCAGAGTTATTGTTTGAATAACAAACTGGCGTGATTTCAGGGGACCAGTATATAGAAATCATCAAATACTTAATCATCATAATTTAGAATACCAAAGGAAACTTCACATCGCATCATGAGTGACTTTAAAGGCCCAAAGTTGGGGCGCTTGAAAGTGATGACCTTTCTTTTCCTCTTTCCTAACACTTTGGGTCAAGAAGTTCAGTCAATAAAGGTCTGGAAACTTACGAGATTTGGAAAATATTTTTGGTCTACGTTGTTTCTTTCGATACGACGCGTTTTAAGCGAGATAATTGCTGCACAGTGTGGAAAAGTCAGCGCTTTTACCATAGCGGCCGGCCCGAAGAAGTAGCGGAGAGGCGGGTTGCATACTCTTTGCTGTTTTTCATGGTAAAAACGCTGACTTTTCCACACTGTGCAACGATTATCTTATCTCGCTTAAAACGCGTCGTATCAAAAGAAACAAAGTGGACCAAAAATCTTTCTAAAGGTTTTTCGCATCTGATTTCGGTAATTATTCTTCAAATTTTTAATCCGTAACATAAAATTCGTGCCGTTAAAGATACAAGACTGCGTGAAAAGTACAGTCAGACTCAACTTTGGAATTTCTCGAAGTCATTAATGGATTCTACACGTAAAATTATCATGAGACACCAATTTTTAGGACATTTGGTTCATAATAGTGGTCGCTATTCCAAAAAAAAACCGTAATTTTTTTAAAATTTTGGGGGGCTGTAGCTCAAAAGGGGGCATTTTCGGACACATGTTTATAGGGAAAAAAGGTCTTATTTTGACTTGTAGAATCCGCCCTTGAAATATTCGGGAACAGTTTATCAACACCCTGTATACGCGCGAACCATCGTGTATATATCGCATAAAAAGCCCCTAGAATTTCACGATTTGGCCTCTATTTATTCAAAATTTTCTGGGAGAGGGCCCCCAGACCCCCCCTTTCTCCTGAGGGGTATTCCGCAAAGCCCCCAGATCCCCCGGCGATAGACTTCTTAATTTTCGCCTCATCAGTGCTTAGGTTCACGAGCCCGTCACTGCAACTATCACACCTTCAGCCTCGCGGAAAAAAGAAGACTGGTGTAGAATTTCCCATCTAATGCATAGCTGATTTTGGCGTCTGCTAGAAAGTATGATCAATTTCACCATAGTATGGTAAATGCAACGTATCTTGTGTAAATTACGTTAATCTGTTGGTACATTTTATATCACAGTTTAATGAAATTTACCATACTTTCTGTAAGACTCCAAAATCAGCAGTGCAGATTGTAAATTCTACCAGTCTTTTTTTTCCGCGCTCGTACAATCAAAATTAGATCCTTGAGACCCCCTGATTTTAAAGGACCTCGCGATGAGAGAAAACAATATGTTTGAGGTATCGCCCCTCGAACCACCAGTCTTCAGTCTACCAAATTTTTCAAAGATCTTAGCTTACCAGAATCGAGGAGTTGCCCTCACAGACTAAAGCTAACAGCTAGTTCCAAATGTTCTAAAAGGGGCCATCAATTTAGAGCACTGTATATAGTGTATACGACCACAAGGTATGTAAATCCACCCCTGCGCGTATCCACGCTTATAAATGCAGAATCTCAAAGAGCAACAAGCAGAGAGGTAGGCCCAACGAGAGGAATTCAATTAAATTAATTGAATAAGCGGGCAGGAAAAAGGATAGAAAAAGGGTTGAAAAAAATCATCACGGAGTTACAATCGTTAATATCGCGAGATTTATGGGTACTTCCACTTAGAATGAAGATTTATTCAGAACCGAGCCGCGCGCGTCGAGTGCGTAGGTTGAAAGCTCGCACATTTTAGCGCAGTCGCTTCGTGATTTTGCAACGGAGAAGCGGCTCATTAATTATGATTTAAAATGTACCCATATTTCACTCATCCTGGCGCAAATGAAGGGCCTTGTATTTACCAGATTGCTGCTTTTTCTGCGGTGAAAAAGAAAAAAAAGAAGGGGGAAAAAAGGAGAAGGAAAAAACCGTATGATTTATTCAGGACGAAGCGAGAGGAGTTTTGAAAAATACGCGCCAGGAAAATGGGTTTTTCGGAGATCGAATGCCCATCACCATATTTTCGATGAAGTTTTTCGAATGTTGATAAAGTAGATATTTGCATCATCGATTATGTAAAAGCTGAAACGTTGCTCACGAGAATGGATCGCGCTCTATTTTGCGCTTTTGGCTCTTGCAAAATTCAAATAGTGGGATAAAAACACACCAATATGCAACAATCGGAGAACGGGCTTCCTGCAGATGTAGGCCACGGCTTTAAAATTAATTGGCATGGTTCACAAACAAATGATTGCTGACATTCATCATTCTTAAGATTGATTCCTTGACCAAACGATACGGTAAACTCCACTTGACATCTGATTATCGTCTGAACGAAAATTTGACCTACTGTATAGAGAGTTTAACCAAGAATTAATATCGTCAAAAATGGCCAAAATAAAGAAGGTAAATTTCTTATCAATTTATCATTTATAAACTTTTAAGACTAAATTTAATTACAAAGAACACTTTCAGCGAGTAATTCAAACCTACAAATGTCTCTCTTTAGAATGTTTTAAATCAAGCTTTAAAGGTAGAAAACGATGATTTTCGATTACTTTTTTTAAATTAATTTTTGGCCATTTCTTTCCGATCTCCACACCATAGTGAAGTGGCGTGCAATGTGGCAACGTTGCAATTCGTCCATTTAAACCCACAAAAAAGATCAAACAATGTTGTGTTTGGTTAACACCTTCACATTCGACCTTTTACATGGGTTTAAATGGACACAGTACAACGTTGCCAAATTACATGATATCACTCCAGTGTTGCCAGATCCTGCGGCTTTTTCTATGTGTTGTTAATATACGGGAAAAGCAACAAGATCTGGTAACACTGTGTCAGGGGTGGCTCGAATGTAGCGCGATGTTTACTCCATTTGAAACTATAGAAAAGTATCGATTTCTTCGGAGTTCAATTGCACCCCCTGACTATCGATGCTTTCCTATAGTCTCAAATGGAGTAAAAGAACGATACATCGCATTCCACAAGCCGCCACTGCACTGTATCACGCCGGGCATGCAAGCTCGCAGCCGAGCGCGTTCATCCGCTAGGTTGCCGCGGAAAAGGTCAGAAATCACAACAATTTTCCGATGATGAGAGCCAATGCGCAGAATAATACTATATTTTTGGCCTAATTCGACAACTTGGTTTTCAGCGTCAAAAGTTTCTGACGAGTCCTATTCATTCAGACACCGAGCCTCCTCGTGCTTACGTCGAAACTTGCTTGCGACGAATAAGGCTCCTCCGTTTTTGTTAAAAACCGAGACATCTTCTCCCCTCCCGCCCCCTCCCCATCACTCCCTCTCACCCTCCCTCCATCTTTTGGAAACTTGGTGAAAGTTATTATGAAGATTTGAGTTAAATAATCCTTCATCGGGAGGATCGCATCACTCAGTGAGTACTGAGTAGCGCAACGAGAAATTCTCCAACTCTCTCTTTTCATCATTGAAACACGTGTGTTAGACAAAGATAGACAAGTAGATGAAACCCTCTATTTCCATTCTTTTCCTACTCACACATTCAAAGGGAAACTGAGATAGATGGAAGAGATCTTGGCTGCTCCAATGGTGATATAAATCCTTTCCCCTTTTGAAGAGAGCAGGCACAAATGTGAGTATTATGCCGCATGTGCCTCTATTATCTCTAGGAAGGCGCGTTTTAACTTTCACCGCATCAAATATCTCTTCGTCGTGCAGGCCCTCGAAAAAGGTTTCGTCGCTACACCAGGCAGGTAACGTTGCCGAATATTTAGGGTCAAAACGACCTTTTAACAAAGTTCTTGCTCGGAGTTACGTATTGGTGTATGGATTATCCAACTTTACGTAAGCAAATAGAAACGAAGATTAAACTAAAACCATTTCAATGTCACCTTCGAGTTAAATTCGATCTTGTTATAATAAGTCCATTTACACGATTTGAATATCTTGTTGACAGTGAAAACGACTCCAACTTCTTAACTTTTGCAAAATGAAGTTTTGTCGAGCCGCCTTCAAAGCGCCTTCATTTAGAGGTATAGACAACACCAACACCGCAGAGTAGGAATAGTTAACTACCCTGTAAATTTGAGGGAGTGGTAGCTTTGATTTCTTTTAGTAACCTGGTAAAAAAGGGTGGAAAAAGCATGACACTCACTTCTCATAGAGATAGCTTATCTTAAAGTGAAAATAGATCCCGTGTAAACGTATGAGTTTTGTACATTTAATGCAAAGACAAAAATGACCCATCAAATACTTTGATTCTCGTGTTATGAAAGTGAGGCAAGTCAAATGGGTTCATTCTTGTTCGGGGGCTCTACAAGGTTACATCCAATAATCACTTAGCTACTATGTTGACTAGGGGGGAGTTTGGATTCTGAGTCAAAACTTCAATTAATTAAGGTATGTAATTTTGAAATAATTAAACCAATAATTTTACCAAGTGCTGTCCATAATTGAGACACCCTGTTGAGCAATGGAAGCCTTTGAGACATACCTGAAATCAGAGGTAATCAGACATAGAAAATTAGTTAGCATCGTTTTGAAGAAGTCGAGGAATGCGTGCATAGAAAATTCCAAGAATTAATATTTGAAGGTATAGGCACCACTGCAATACTTTTAATATTTTAACTTCATCATGATTCCAGATTTAGAATAATAGAAACCAAGAGAGTAAAAATTAAGTAACTGACTGAGGGTACACTAATTTGCCAATTGCAATCTACGGTACATCATTGTAAAAAGCATAGTTAGATCGTTGCCGATTATTGGACCATTGAAACGCTTTATGATGACAAATACTCATTCAATAAAGTTGCACATCACGATTTTAAACGAAGTTTTGCGCAAACTTCACTCTGGCATTCTTTCAAGATCTAAAGAAATTTCTCATATTTTTTGTTCTTACAAAATTGTGTCGAAACGAAAAATCGGAAAGAAGAAAAAAAATCTGAAAAGAATCGACGATTCCTTAATGGTTCAATATTTTCCATCAGTTAAAATGATCAAATTCAACGGTCCGCGCGTTAGGAAGGTACGTTTTACCACTGCAACCACGGATTCCCTTTAAACCTTTCTATAAAACTAAATCGTTTACACACGGAACGCGAAACAAATCTAAACTTCCAGAAGCATTTCTACGACCACACTCCTGTTAATTAACCATCGCGCTGAAAGTATTTAGAATCTTAATTGCGACAAAATACACATACGTATATGTATACGAGGGGTGTTCAATAAATAAGGCGCTTTTGTCCATAAAATGAGAACGAATCAACGAAAAATAACAAACGAGGTGGCAAATTAAAGCAAATTTAATTCTCTTTAAACTTACAAATTCATTTTTCGACGTAGTCACTGTTTAAAGCGACGCATTTCTCCAGACGTTGAATCCATTTTTGCATTCCGTTGAAAAAAAAACTCCTGCGGTTGTGATCTGATCCATTCGCTCACAGCGGGCTGCACATCATCATCAGAGCTATACAGACCTATTGTTTACCCTTCAAGGCCTCATTGAGCTTTAGGAAAAGCCAACAATCACTCGGAGCTAAATCTGGACTGTAGGGGGGAAGGGGGAGGGGGGCACCACTTGAAACTTCAGCCGATCCAGCGGCTTTTTTGTTTCTGCACTGCAATGTGGTCTTGCATTGTCATGATATGCAACAGGAAAGCTGTCCTGTCCGGTCGAATTCTTCGGATGCGAGTTTTCCGATTTCGCATAGTATCGCAGTATCTTGGACAGTTGACATTATGCCCTTTTTCCAGATATTCCTTGAGAATGACCCCGTTTGCATCCCAAAAAATGGTCAGCATGATTTTTTGAGCTGATTCAGCTTTTTTGAATTTTCACTCATGATGTCGCAACTACGGTACCGACCTGAAACTGATGAATCTTTTAGATGACAACCTTTAGGTCAACGTTTGATTGGCTGATTGAGACGCTTATCTTGTCAGTATCTCCATTTTTCGAGTCTCGGAGATGTGAGGTTGCCAAATACTCGTAGATCAGATCACAACCGAAGGAATTTTTTTTTTTTTTTTTTTCAACGGAATGCAAAAATGGATTCAACATTTTCATACATGCGTCACTGAAAACGGTGACTATGACAAAATATAAGTTTGTAAGTTGAAAGAGTATTAAATTTGCTTTAATTCGCCACCTCGATCGTTATTTTTCGTTGATTCGTTCTCGTTTTATAGACAAAAGCGCCTTATTTATTGAACACCCCTCGTACATATAAACCATATGAAGGTGTTTACCCATAGTGGCGTAGCGATCATTTCGGCAACGTTATATTGTGTCCATTTAAACCCTCGTGAAAGGTCGAATGCGAAGGTGCTCACCGAACACCCAATAGTTCGACATTTTTCATTGGTTTCAATGAACGAGTTGCAACGTTGCCAAATTGCACGCCACTGTACTGTACTGTATGTGTGTATAAACACTCTCTATCTCTCACATATTTTGAACGTCTGGGTCTATCTCTCAGTTTCTCTCTGGCAATCGATAGAAAACGCTCCTCTCTGGACTTGCAGCTATTACGTAACGTGTATCAACTTTGAGCGGCGGCGCTTCCGTCTTTAGCCCAACATTCTTGCGCGAGCACATGTTCGCTCTATGTAGATTAAATTATACTATATTCGGTTCTGTTTCTAGTCACTTAGTGCCTTCTCCCATTCACGTTCCCGCTCGCCTTCCATATCCATAAGGCTCTCCTTACGAGCTCCACTATACGATGGTGCCGAATTTGGCGAGAAATTCAAACATTCGAAATTGATTTAAATGTTAAATGGGTCTGTTGCATACTTTTGCTACAACAATACAGAACATTGATTTTTATGTAAAATTCGGCGAAAATAACGATGCGCACATTAAAACGTTCAAAATCCACTCACTAACTCAGGAAATCACTTCCATTTCAAACAGCCCGCGCTACACTAGACACTATTTGCACCGGTATACTACTACATAGACGGAACCACCGTGCCTAAGTAAACAACACCGTAACTATAAAATGATGGAATTACCTTCTAAGTACATGAACTATTGGCTGCATTTGCTGTCTGGTCTTTCCGGTTTATCAAAGATTTCAAAATAGTATAAGAAATGTACGGATCTAAACGATAAATTCCAATGTTTGTAAGTTCTGTTCGTGTTTACATAAACGAGATGGTTCCAACTATGTAGTTATATTATAAGTCTGTGACATAGTGTCTAGTGTAGAACGGGTTGTTTGAAATGGAAGGTATTTTCTGAGTTAATGAGTGGATTTTGAAAGTTTTTAATGTGCGCATCGTTATTTTCGCCGAATTTTACTTTAGAAACAATGAGTTACATTGATATAGCAAAAGTACGCAACAGACCCATTGCGTAAAGTTTTAGGCAATTCCAGGGGAAAGTAAATTTTTGCTTTCATCGCCGAAAAGTGTCGTAATATTTGCAATATGAAAAACTGACCAAATGAATCAATACTTTTATTAAAGACGTTCTTTTCGGCACGTTACATAGTATCAACCGCAAATTTAATGAGTCGTTAAAATTATAAAGCTTTTTCAAGAACCAAAACAAGCTGAATGACCAATGACCATAGCCATTTGGTCATGACAGAATCCTAAAGGATAATTCCACTGAATAGACTAACGTTTAACCTATACGTCGAAAAGTGTCACAGAAATTGCGTTGAAAAAACAAAACAAAAAAGCAACAAAAACAACAAAAAAACCTACACATTTACCAAATTAATGAAAACTTTCGTTAAATCCGTTTTTAGTATCGAACCGCAAGTTTAATGAATCGTTGAAATTCTAAAGCTTTTTAAAAACCAACACAAGCGGAATGTCCGTATAGCCATTCGGTCATGACAGAATCCTGAAGGATAATTTCACGATTTTGTAAAATTTTTTGCCTACGTCGAAAAGTAACATAAAAATTGCATCAAGAAAACATACATTCAGCAAATAAATGAACACTTTGGTTGAAGACGTTTCTTTCAGTAAGTTATACAATATTGGACTGCAAATTTAATAAATCGTTAAAATTATAAAGCTCTCTCTAACAATAAGAGTAAAAATAGGCGGAAAGACCCACCAGAATGGCCATGGCCATTTTGTCATGGTAGAATTAATGACCTTTAGCGACTCTTCAAAAGCACTGTGGTTTCAATGAATCATTGAATGGAGCTGTTGCAAACTTTTGCTACAGGCTTATTAATAGTTGATAATGGGGTAATACCCAGTAAAAATAACGATTTACGCACTAAAAAATCACGAAATCCACTCCTAAACTCACAAAATGCTTTTAAACGCGAGACCGTAACGGCGGCCGGGGCCGCGGTTTTCATTGAGGTTCCCTATATTCAATCAGCGCCATCTACACGAGGTGTTCTCGCAACACCACACAAGAAGAAGAAGAAGCATACAATTGCCATAAGAAAACCGCGGCCTCGGCCGCCATTACAGTCTCGCATTTAAAAGCATTTTGTGAGTTTAGGAGTGGATTTCGTGATTTTTTCGTGCGCTAATCGTTATTTTTACAGGGTAATACCCCATTATCAACTATTAATAAGCCTGTAGCAAAAGTTTGCAACAGCTCCATTCACGGTAATGGTATGTTTTTGTTAAACTTGCTACTAAAAGAAACACTTATGACAGAAATACTTATTAATTTGGTATAGCTTTCAACGTTTTAACGATGCAATTTTTACGACAAGTAGCGGCGTCACCAAAAATGCCGGTTACCGTGGAATTGGAATTACCCTTATACGCAAAACGGCAGCTCTGTGCTTCACACACCCGACCCGACCCATTGCCCGCGTTTCAAAGGGTTATTCCTTTGCCCCCGCTCAATTCACGTCTCGTCCCATCAGAGCGCTTTCCCAACTGCGAATCTCGCTTCTCTCAGCCGAATTGCTACCTCGATTTTTTTTCATCCCCCCCTCCCCCCCCCAAATCCCCTCTACAGTCTACACCTTACGATCTGTTCCAACAGGCGCGCGCCGCACTTTGCTTTCCTCATGCTCATACGCGGATACAGGAATTTGTCTTTCCCTCTCTCCTCCTAATAATTGCAGGGCTGCCGTTTTGCGCGTATAATCAATGCTATTTTTCTATTCACCGATGATTCCACCGGTTGAGAAAAGATTGCACGGTTCAGTTCAGTGCATGACTGTAATGCACGAAAATACTCTGATCTGTAATCTTTGCTTAATCAGTGGAGACTCCGTTGATTAATTAAAATATACGCAAGTTTTTTAAAGTCATCGATGACTCCACCGGTTGAGAAAAGGTTACAGATGCGAGTATTTTAGTTTATTACAGTCATGCACTAAACTGAACTGTGTAATCTTTTCTCGACCGGTGGAATCGTCGATGAATTGAAAAATATCATTGATTGTACGCAAAACGGCAGCCCTGCCTAATTGAAAGTATGCGCGTTGGAAGAGGGCGGAGATAGGGGCTAATGTCACGTGATGGCCCCCTCTGCTATCCTTTTCTAACACATGCGTTCAAATAGGAGGAGAAAGAGAAAGACGAATTCCTGATTTTGAGCCCATGCTCATACATACTTCCGTTAAAAAATAATTATGACAGGCTGCAGTTGTCATGCGCTTAAAGCCCTATTTCCACTTCACAGGATTTCAACTTGAAGCGCAAATATTGCAGAAAGTACTTTGTGCAATTTGTGCAACGAAATCGTCGAAGCAGATCATGAGAACTTTGTCGTGAGTATTATTGGATTAAATGAAGAGCCAATGCATAACAGCTCCAGCCATTATCAATTTATGTTGAGAGGGATAATTGCTACGTCTGAAACTTAGGATAATTCAATCATTGATGGTAAAAAAATTGTGGTACGTAGTAAAATGTGTTGTCTTGCAATCACAGTTCGTTTTTTGAATTGGTTAGCAATTGTATAAGATACCAGCCGTTCCAGGATCCTTTGAGTGTCCTTCACGTCTAGCATTTTGAAGGTGAACGTTGGTTCGGAGAATGAGTGATGGTAGTCATGGTAGAGCCTCGCCGATGTGACGAGAGATTGCATCCCTTCCCTGGTAAAAATGGTCCTTAACCAATTTCCTACGTAGCACATAGTGCTTTGAGCAAATGGCGCCAAAATCGCTTTTTGCAGCTCTCCTCGGCAAATTATCAAGTTATTTAAAAACTGAAGAAAATACATTTTTCCTCTGGAAAGGAATGGATAGCCTTTTTTAATTCTTCCTTCCTTAATTTTTTACCAAGTAATACTGCTGTCGTGAAATTTTCACAGGAGCAGGATTTCTCGGTAAAACATTCATATAAGTAAAAACTCAAAAAGGCTATATCTTCCTTTTCTTTAAAAGAAAAGGGTGTTTTCATCCGTTTTTAAATAACTCGATAATTTGCCGAGAAGAGCTGATAAAAGCTATATATACAAATTCATACAATGTACGGAGAATTAGTTATGGACCACTGACATTTTTACCAGGGTTCCCTTCCAGCACATAAATTTATACTTAAAATTAATCAAATTCTTGGCACTCATAAACACATTTTCCATAAATAAATAAACATATGTATATATGTATGTATAAATGAAAATATTCCAAATATTACATAGCATTCGTTAGATAAATATGTAAATTTACTATCGGAATCTTTATTTAAAACCTTAATGAAAGCTCATGCCTGATTTGGAAAAGAAATCCCTTCGGCGAATAAACGCGAAAAGCCAAAAACTAAGTATTTTAAAAAGATACATTTTTATACATACGAATTTATAAATATGAATTAATGGTAAAAACCAGAGCAACTTGATGCCAGCGGCGGCTCGTGCAATGTGGCAACAATGGATTTCCTCCATTTTAAACAGTGTAAAATAATCGATTATTTGGTGAGGCGTAGCGCCTCACCTAGTATCGATCTTTTTGCATACGTTTAAATGGCAAAAGTGCACGGTTACCAGATTGCACGAGCCGCCACTGCTTGATGAAAAACCCCTTTTCCAAAAACCCCTGATTGAATGTTCTTCAATTTATGAGCTAAAACGATTTGGAAGTGTAAAATATAGATGAGATAAAAGTAAACGGGTGTACTACATAAAGAAAGGGTTACGCTATTAAAGGTGGGGTTATGAATAAATAAACAAAACGGAAAACAAAAGCAAACTAAATTTGAAACAACCAAGGCGATTCCCGGAATTAAAGCTTCATCAAACATAAGGTGTGCTCCTTCGCTGAAATCAACATTGCGTTCATATTTATGTTTATTTTGGAGGAACACACTTGATGTTTTCTCGAGTTTCTTCTCCGGGTGAGCGCCGCGCCGTTTCAACCTACCACGAGCCGCGGTCGAAGCATGCAGCAACTCAAAAGGCATATCGCACCTCAAAGGAGGGAGGGAAGGAAGGACTACACTCAGCAGAACCACTTACAAACGACTACAAAGCCGCTGTACCGAGGCTTCTCGCGACACAGGAAGACATTTCAAACTTTTTCGGTTAAAAGTTTGACCAAGTTTCTGTTTCAAGGCTAAGAACTTGTAAAATAATTTCTCTCAGACTTTTGGGTGCATAACTTGAGAAATAAAAAGAGGGTAATACTATAAACGAAAGTTTTTTAATGGTTATTTAATGCAACGTCGTTGATGTTCAGTGTTAACAATTTAAACTACTTTCGCGACATTAAGTTCCTGTGATCTGTTTCAAGAGATGGTTTTTATAAACTTTGTACCCCTCTTTTTTCCCGCGAAGAGTGCCAGAGAAATCGCGAAGATGGTGCTTGTAGTTCGGAGCAGCACCCGTATCCTTTTTTACTGAGACACCTGAAGCCTTGATTTTTTTATCTACCAAAACCTCGGCATTAGCAAAATTGAAAGAAAAACACTTTCCCTTTCTATCAGCTTGCTGACCCCAACAGAACAATCTTACGGTCTTCTATTAGAAACTTTCCAACGTTCCCGCATCCATACAAGCTCAAATCCAAATGACGATCGATGGCGGCTCGTGCGATTTGGCAACATGTTTTTCTCCATCTAAAGTAATGAAAAAAAATCGATTCTTTCAACAATCGATTAAACATACGCAAGAATCAAAATTTGCCAAAGATTATGAGTGAGCTGCGCATATATACATTTCTGAAACGAACTCACAAGCGCAGGGAATGATTCCTTTGCAGGAGAAAGAAATGAAATAGTGTTGCTAAATTTGAGGTTGAAAGCCGTACATTTTGCACAGTGCTATTTGCACGCGGAAAACAAAACTGATGGAATTTACCATCTGCATAGCTGATTTTGGAGTCTGCCAGAAAGTATGGCAATTTCACTGGATTATCTTAATGTGCACCAACAGGTTAACTTTATTTATCACAAAGTGCGTTACATTTCCTATAATATGGTGAAAGGAGGAGTGTCAATAAGGCCGGCTTTTGGCCCCAAAAATGGTTAATATTTAAGATGTTCTAAAAGTTCGTGTAAAATGGCTATACTTACTCTTAAAGGCTTATATTTTTAGGTTTGGGTGGTGTTTCCGGGTTATTCGAACTTTAGAGGCGTATTTTACCACCTCAAAGTGGGTCGGTTTTGTGTTTTTCACGGAAAATGCCCGATTTTGCGTTAAATGATTGAATATTTAGATGTGAGCCGGACATAGTTCGATTTTCTCCTTTAAATATGTTATTATACCACAAAAAATGAGTAACATACTGCAATATAGTCACCGAACTATGTCCGGCTCATACTTAAATATCAACTTTTCTGATTTCGTAATAATGGAAAACTTGAACGAATTCTAAAAATTTACGCACAATAATACAAAACTGCATCTTTGCAACATGCAAAACGTATTTCATGGTTTGACAGGTGGCTAGGTTGCAATGTAAGCATTACTACATTGATATTAATCGAAATCGTTCAAGTTTTCCATTTTCACGAAATCAGAAAAGTTGATACTTAAGTACGAGCCAGACATAGTTCTGTGACTATATTGCAGTATGTTACTCATTTTTGGTGTAATAATAACATATCTAAAGGAGAAAACCGAACTATGTCCGGCTCACATCTAAATATTCAATCATTTAACGCAAAATCGGGCATTTGCCGTGAAAAACACAAAACCGACCCACTTTGAGGTGGTAAAATACGCCTCTAAAGTTCGAATAACCCGGAAACACCACCCAAACCTAAAAATATACGCCTTTAAGAGTAAGTATAGCCATTTTACACGAACTTTTAGACCATCTTAAATATTGACCATTTTTGGGGCCAAAAACCGGCTTTATTGACACTCCTCCTTTACCATACTTTCTAGCAGATGCCATAATCAGCTTTGCTGATGGTAAATTCTACCAGCCCTTTTTTTCGAAGTGGCAACCATGTTTTTTTGCCATTTGAGCCTATACAAAAGTATCGATTTCTCAGGGATTCAGTATATTCCTGAAAATCGATTAATTTACATAAATTTGAATGGGGAGAATCCGTTGTTACCACGCTACACGAGCAGCTGCTGATTTTACCTGAAGCCTAATGAGAAATATACCGCCCAAATCGTACATTCGGCATCACTGGCTCGCGGTACTCAAAAGTGCCATTTATGTGGAACGAGTGCTGTACGAGTTCCACTTTAGTCCTTTTCCGCGACCCGACCTCTACCTCTGCAAAAATAACCCCCCTAGTACTCCAATCCCGCCGGATTCATCCGCGCGATCTACTCGTCGACCGTTTAGCGTCGATGAAACAGACTGCGACGCGACGCAACGCAACGCAGCGCGCGTGGCGTTCGAGTATCTTCGCGCGCCACTCGCGAGATGACGCGCATTTATCGCGCTTTCACTTACTTACTCACACATACTCACATTAATCATGTCGAACCTCACACACTCCAACTTCACGGACGCGACGACCGAATCGCGGCGAGGCAGAGACAGTTTAATGTCATTGGGCAGAGAGGGAAGCACATTAGTATGGAGAATACGGATTCGGAGAAATGAGCGCGCAATTTGAATTTGAGTAAACGAATTAGAGCTGTCATTTTATTTTTTCATTTGATGACATTTTTCAATTCTGGACCAAAAGGTTACACAGTTATTTTCAGTAATACGGCAATTTTAAAGTAATTTTCAGTAATCTTTTTAAAGGTAATTTTGAATAACTCAGAAAAACTTTGGCAGGCAGTGCCTGCCTTGCTTGCTGGTACATGCCACAGGTCCGTACAATCTATTGGTGCAAGAAAATATGCGAAAACCGTTAGTTTAGTTGAATGACTTTGCACTTGGAAATTTAGATATAATTTCTTACGAGAAAAGCCATGTAAGTGTGAGTGGGACAGAACATTTGTTTGGATCCAATTTTTTTCTTGACGCCGGACTAAAACGGTTAATTATTGGAACAACTCTAATAGTAGACCGCTGAAGAGCCAAAAGAATCCTTCATTTCCGACAATATTGACAGATTTCAGGTAAAAATCCTGCGGGAAATAGGTACACGGCAACACCGTTATCGAAACTGTGTTGCCAGATTTAAGTTTAAAAGCCGGTTACTTTACATTGATTCTCATGGGAAATATACGGCCCAAAGACGTACTTCTGGCTACAGTGATTTCCAAACCTACTGTGCGCCAGCTCTTCACTCCCACTCAATGACATAAATATACAGGCGGACGCATAAACAAATATAGACACTCGACACATTTATGTATGTTTAATACCTCTTCAACCTACGCGCTCAGAGGTGGCTCTTTTATTTCCGCAATAATCGAAGAAACAGGATAAAAATAAAACACAAACTCAGTAGTTAAAATGGGCATCATATTGCTCCACCACGGAAAAGTGTTCAGCGGTTTGGAGCTTATTTACTCGCACAACATATTTTAACTTTTATAAAACTAATATACGTTTTTATGGGCGCCCGCAGCGGAGGGCAAGAGGGGGCACTTGCCCCCCTTGGAATTCAAAACAGTCAAAATTTCAGGAAGAATAACGGAAGGAAAAAAGAAATTGAAATGTGAATCAAAGTAGTAAGGAGTTGACGAACTTTTTTTTTAATTAATTTTGTAATTTTAACTTACTTTTTACAAGGAATAGTAGAATTATACAGTTTTCTAACTACTATTACCATATGTTGTCCCTTTATTCATAATATCAAACACGTCAAAATTATTATTATTGTTAGTATACACCTACAATGGCTTAATAATTGTACACTATTTGGATTAAAAAAAAAAAAAAAAGTTTTCCCTTTTTCCCTGGGGGGGGGGGGGGGTCCTTAGACCTTCCATTGGGGTTCAAAAATTTTGCCCCCCCCCCCTTGGAAATTTTTCTGCGGGCGCCCATGTACGTTTTGGATGACACTGTTATCCATTTTCATTTTGGCTGTATTTCAGATACCGTGGATTGGATTTGAGAGGTTGTTCCTCAATTTGATTCGTCTATTTATCTTCTGTGGTCTTTCAATAAGTAAGCTTACCACCCTCCCTCGCCAAATCTGCAGTTTATATCAGAAAAATTTGAAAAAAAATAATTTATAAATAACTCGAGGCTCTTTCAAATTGATCGGCGCGATCGGCTTTTCGGAGCATTTGCGCGTCCGGTAGACGCGTTTCTCTGGCCGTATTCTCTGGCGGGCGCCGCGCCGCGAACCCCGCGGCTCACTCCAGAGTTTTGAATGCAGTGCACAACCGCTCGACTTATCTTTACCGCTGGTTTGAAACATTCACCCACGACGCGACCGACGCCCGCGCCGCGCCGATCTCAGCCAATCTTGGAATACCTTGAACAAGCTAAAACAGTAGACTTAGAATATTATGGTGAAATTTAAAAAAAAAAAAATTGCGAAGAGTGTTAAAAGTACTCATCAAGGAAAGCATTTTACATGCGCAGTTTTTTGTTTTACGACTATTTTTGTAGGAGTTCAGAATTTTCGAAAATTGGTCCTTTATCGAACTTCGACCTTCGATATCTCGAAAATGAAAAAAGATATCGACTTCCAGTTTAAGCCAAAATGCTTAGAATTTCACCCTCTTTCAAATGAGGTATCACAAGATAGGGGTCGCTATTTGAAAATCTCGAGATTAGGGGGGTGCCCCCCCCAAAAACCCCCCAAAAACCAAATTTCGGGTTGTGGCAGTATTTTTTTTTGAAACTTCAGGTCTGAGTTACTATAAAACCGATTTTTCCAGATTTTTTTTTTCCCTCACCCGTTCAAGAAAACCATAGTGAGCAGGTTACGTGAAACACCCTGTACATACAAGTAAAAGACATCGAAAGAGAAAACGGTAAATAGAACATGATTCGCATATGCCACCTGTTGCGTCAAGCAACAATACTAAATTCATATATTCATGAAAACAGACATAAATACCTTTTCTGGTAAATATAATTCAAATGAGTGATATTTGGTATTTTATACATCAATTGTATGGATTATTGGACTCACTCTTCACGTAGAGAGGAAGGTTAGGTTCTTCCTTATGAGTGATCTTCTTTGTATCCGTAGCGACGCTGTTGAGCGCGTTGGCCACTAGAGCGCGCTTCAACACCACCTATAGAATGGCGTCAATCCCCTGTTCGATTAGACAATTCAACAGATTCTGTCACATTAATTCAAAGAGGCTTGAATCAATTTTGCGCAGATTTCGAGAAAAACGACCAGGAACAAAATAAACTGCATGTTAATTTCCATAAGCCCGAAAATGTTTGGACACAGACTTCGTAGCCAATTAGAGGCGACCGCCTTTTATTTCCGCTCTTTCCAGCGTAAACCACGCTGCCTGTCCATTTAACCGCGCATCTTGTTCACTCTTTGAGGATCAAGGAGATATTTACAAATATTAAAAAGTATTCAAAGCACCTTGATTCGTAATTCTTAGCACTCTACCTGAAAAGTACACAAGCATTATTTGAATATCATTGTCCATTAAAACACTTGTCATAGGTAGTTTACACTAATAAATACGGCGTCTGCTATTTGCAATTCGCCTCCTGCGGGAGTCCTAGGGCCTTTGAGCGATTTAAGCTTTCACCTGAGAGCCAATCAGATAAAGATCGCATGAGTTGGAGCAACTATCATAGTATAAAAGGACTCTAATATTTCACAGGTTTGAAGCATCTGAGTCCATAGGTTTTTAGAAACGGACGAAAAATGACTTCTGCGTCGATCAAGCCGAATTGAACGTCCGCAGAACATCCAATTTTATTTAACCGCGCTGCGAGGCTTTTACAGGAGGCGTCCATTGGACTTCCGGCTGGAATGTATCCGCTCTACACAGCTTTGATGCCATACATTTTGTGGATCGTTGGGCCGGAGTGCGTTATGTCTACCGGGGGGATTTTTTTTTCACTCCCTCTCCTCCATCCTCCCACCATTACACACAAATACTCTTTTATGTACTCGTACTCATCACATATAGATTTTGAATTAAGAGCGTGGGGCTGCCGTTTTGTTTATAGTCAAACGCTGTTTCGCATTTGACTCAAAGTGAAATTTGTTAATTTCCCGCCAAAGTTGGCAACACAGATGAAGAGCGGCGTCACTCATCAATCAACACATATTTCCTCGAGCGAGAGAGGCACGGCGGTTGAATGCATTCGGGGGCAAGTTTGCGTCTCGCGCAATATTTTCTACCGAGATAAATACACCGAAAATGTGTGCAAAATACACCACTTCACCCGCGTACTCGTATATATGCACACTCGAAAACTCTCAACAAAGAGCGTCGGAAAGCTTATAATTGATAGGTGGACGTGAGGTTGATAAATTGTCAAAGCTTCAAGGAGGGGAAAAAAAAACATCAACTTTTTAGAATTTGCCAAATATTTTGATGTTACTATATACATCGTGCAAAGATACCAAAGAAGGGAAAAATCTAGGAGAACAACCCTCCAGAAATGATTGATCGGTAATGTATGAGCGTGACAGAGTTCTGCGCGAGAATCGCATTACCAATAATCGTTTAGAAACTCCACGCTGAAAAAAAAATCAATTGTTTCAGGAACAATTCAAAATTTGCTGATTGAACAAAAATTGAAAGTTGCGAAATCAACCAGGGTTTTCTGTTCAGTTAACAACTTTTTACAAAAATAGTTGTTAAATCAACCACATAATGGTGTTCTTTTAACAAAATAGACATTGTCAATTTAGCAATTTTAAATAGTTAAAAAAGTACAGAACTTAACCCAATTAGTCTATCTAACAATTCAGCTTGTTATATCAGCAAAATAAATTATGCTGATTTTACTTACTGATTTGTTATTCCAGCATAAAATTGTTATTTTTACTATTTGATTTGCTGGTTGGGCAAAGTTAGTTGTTAAGCTAACCAAATGAATTGCTGATTTAGCATTTGTGTTGTTAATTTAACAAAATTATAGGTTAATTTAGCAAATCATTTTGTTCTGTACTTTTTTAACTATTTATTTTTTTCAGTGCAACAAGAACATCAGTAAGAGAAAAAATAGACTAAATAAAATGGAAAGAAGGGTAAGAATTGAGGAGTTCTTTGAAAGGAGCGCTTCTATAAAACAAACATTACTCCAAGAACTAATCTCGATCTTTGCGCTTTTTCAGTCCTAACTTTCAGTCTTGATTTCCAGCCAGCTTTACGTATCTACTGATTTCTAAACTTTCACGGAAGATTTGCTAAAAGCTTCGATAATTGACCCTTAATTTTGACCCTCTATCACATTAAATGTCTTTCTGAAAATTTGTTCCCAGAAGTAAAAGGCTATTTTAACCAAGCAAATCACAAGCTGTTATAGTCATGAACATTTTAAAATCGATAATAATTTTCAAAAGACCAAAATTTTCATTTTTCGGGCGCCCTGATATTAAAATAATTTGCTGTAAGATATAAAAACCGTATAAAAATAACAGATTTTCTTTAATAATAATGTATCGTGAAAAACTATTTGCATTATATGTTTAACTAAACAAAATTAAAATTCAGAATCTTAAAATATGTAAAGAAATGCGTTGCTCCAAGTTGGATACATATTTAAGAAAAGCTAGGTCCTATATTTTCAGTAACTTACAGACACTGATATCTCTTATGTTAGTTTAACTAACTAAGGACCCATAAAATGTCTAATAACTATGGGTACAGATAAAATCTCGCTCGTTACTTTGCATGAAATATACGCAGCGTCTACTTTGTTTCAACGAGAGAAAACAATTTTCGTCCAGGGGCCAAGCATAAAGAGGTCCAATTTATCGCTCTTGAAAACGGGCCGTTATTTTAAAAGTTTGACAGGAAATATCGAATTATGCGGAGCAAGACGGGGGCTGACGAAGGCGGAGGGTCTCACAAACCCTGTTGTAAAAAAAAGGGAAAAGAAAAAAGTTATACGAAACTTTCTGGAAAGTTGACGTCATACATTACTATTTTTCCTTTTTTTCCTTCTCTCTTTCGAGCCCAGGAAAATGAAAATGTTATGATTTAAGAATATTTTTTTTTTCCTTTCAAAGCGCAGCTTTTATTATGTTTTCGGTGAGACTTCCTCAAATTAACCGCGAGCTTTGATGGTAAATATTTTTTACAGTCTTCTTTTCTGCGCATTTTCTTCCCTCTACATTATGTTTTTGGTTATTACAAAAGAATGAAGGAAAGAAAATGTTCCAGAAACAGAAAAATAAACATTTAAAGTGTTGACTTACCTCGTGGACAAAGCCGTAGCCACCAGGAATTTGTGCGTCTCTCTCTCGGCCTATTTGAACAGTGAACACATGTGGTAGAAAAGGACGGGGAGTGGCAATCACTTGACTTCATCAGCCCCTATTTCTACCATATTCTAACGCATGTGCTTGATTGAATGGGTGAGGAGAAAGAAAGAAAAATTCCTGCTCTATCCCAGCTCGTGCGCGGAACAGTCCAAATTGTCTCCTGTCATTTCTGCTTTCAGCGAGAGCAAGAATAGTTCATGAAAGGCTCTTTACGGGAATCAAATATGAAATTCGAACTGTCGTTAAATTTTCTTAATCGTAATGTTCTAGGCCTAAGCAGACAGCAACGGAATAATTGGATCTAAAAAAGTGTATAAGTTATAAGCATTTACAACTATCACATAGATGCAAATGTATGCACTTACTGTGCAGGACTTGTTTTAAGCGTGCCCATGGAACATGGCACGCTTATTCCGATCGTTTTGCTGCTAACAATATAATACAATGTATACAATGTAATAAGGCAGCCTATGCTTTCCACGTGTATTCCTATGCTGAGTGGCCTAAAGTTGAAAATCGGCTGTTTTTGAATTTTGTGATTTTTTCCTGTCGTGTCTGTTGCGTTTTGAGGATTGCAATGGTACAATTATGAAATCGTACCTTCTAAAGTTTGCAGCAAAAATAGTTGGATTCATTTTAATGCTTTAGTTTTTTTATAATTCCAATTAAACGACGGACTCACCACTTTTGAGGGGTAAGTGGAGTGCGGTGAGGTAATATTTTGCGTTTTATGTTGCCAACTTTGTTGTAATTTTACTCTGCTGTGTTGGTTTTACGATGAATAAATTTTTGTTTGTTTTTATGATTAATTTGTTATCTTGGACATTGTTTTTGTATTATTTTATTACGTTTATTGAATATATAATTGATTTTAAAGTACATTCGGGGTTTTTTCGTACGGGCGGCCGATAACGAGTCGTTGTGTTATGTTTTTTTTTTTATTTATTATTGTTTTGCAGCCGGTGATTGTTTGGCTGCATTGGCTGCACTGCGGCTCACCTGTTCACTAATTTGATACTCTTTCTCTTTGAATGTCTAGAGTCAGCTGATATTTTCGAATAGAAGGCGCGAAATAAAACCGATATAGATCATGGTTTTACTTATAGGATACCTTCTCACAAAAGTAAAGCTTCAAGAAGAACCCGATAGAGAGCGCGGAATGAAGTAGTCACGTTTGTTTGCCTTTATTTGATCAGCTGATAAATGATTTTTTTTAGAGCATGAGTGTCATGCTCTATTGAAATCGTTTCTACAAGGTCAATAATGCTTTTCTTATAGGAACGGCATGGTTCGGGGGTCCGCTCGGGGGATCGCTTGGTTTCAGTATCGAGAACGGGTCCTCGAGGACCGATTGACCCATGTGATTCCGCCAATCCGGTGTCCTCCCAATTTGTCGCTTTTTCTTTGTGGCGGGAGTTTTTGGCCAAGATTGAGGTTAAGCATTTTTGGGAATGTAATTACGTTACTAATTTGGATCAGACTTCAACGAAATTTTCTGTATGAGATATTGGGGTTTTATATCAGAGGATTGTGTCCATGTTTCGTGTATTCTGCGATTTAAAATGCATTTAGATGATTTCAAATTTCCAATCCTGTTATTGTTGATGTTTCGGTCCGCTAAAAGAGTTCGTTTGGGGAACGCGATCGGCGTTGCGTTTTAAGGTGAATCCTCAGCGACCTGTAGTAAGATTCTCATCCGCTAGATAACGTCACTGTTCCGCGGTCCAGAAACCATGCTTTTTCCGCCTTTAATCGTTAATTGCGAGAGCTAGAGTTAACTTTTCGAAAATGTAAGAACGTTGCGTTCTAGATCAAATCCTAAGGAAAATTTTAAGACCATTCCGAGCCATGGACGAAGATATAACTAAGGACTGCCGACTTCCTATCTCCGCCCGTGTTAAAACCTGTTAGCGGGTTTTCGAGCGCGACCGCAGCGCTCCAAGCAGCAGTAAGGGTCAACTAAAAGCGAACCGCTGCAGCGGTGGCCGCTACGGCTCCCTTTCTCCCATGCCTTCCCGCAAATGTATACCGTGTAGGTAATTTGAATCACGATTGAACGAAGGGAACAAATGATCAGCGAATTAAAAGGAAGCAAAATCCGCTAAAAAGCAAACGTCTGGAGTATTTCTTGAAAGATTCCTGAAATGTCGAAAATGATTAATCAAGGACTGAAATACTATACATCACAGTTAACCTCAAAACGGAATCAAACAAGAAAGAGTACATAGACATTTGTTTTATTAGTAGAGATCAGGCGACTCTTTTAATTTGCTGATGATTTCTGTTACCTTGTCCAAAGTTGATTCTGAATTTCCCTTGCTTTCGATCTTCCATTGAGATACTGAGTTACCTGATCCTCTTGGGTCGCCGACAACAGTTGACAGCCATGCCATAACAGACCAACTCCAACAACGGTTTTAGCAGTAGCACAGCATGTGAGCATGGACACATCGCCAGGATCGCTCACTTGAAAGAGTAGTTCAGCTGACCGCTGCTTGGAGCGCTGGGGTCGAGAGCAAAACAGGACTAACAACAGTCGGCAGTCCTTAGTTATATCTTCGTCCATGGTTTTGCGACGACCTCCCGTCCCCTTTGCCCACCCCACGAACTACTGCACCTACGCCTACAACAGTTGCTTGCCGCGTTGTGCAGATTGCATGAATGATGTGTGTCCATCTACTTCATCCCAATTTCACAGCCATCACGGATGCCACGCCCGCCACGGGTCTTCTACCTGGTTTTATGCGACATCGGTCATCGTGGCCCAGTGTTACATGGTAATCAGCGGCGGATTCGGGAAAGGCACGCCCCCCCCCAACTCACGGTAGCGTTTGCCTTTTTTCAACAGAAAAAATCCCATAAATTCCTCCCTACAAATTTGAAAATTCATAGGCGTGAAGCCCCCCCCCCCCCCCCTAAAAGAATTTTCTGGATCCGCCATTGGTAGTAATTTTTGCGGCACACTACGCCGGATTCCCGTGCAAATTCCTACACTTACCTTTCTCCCTTATCTGTCAATGGGCGCTCCCCGAGGGGCGGCGCGGCGCCCCCCCCCCTAATTCAGAAAAATCAAAACTTTACAATAAAAAAGAATCGGAACATTCGAAGATCAAATAATAACGAAAGGAGTAAGAGTTAACAAACTTTATTCTTAGTTTACTTTACAATTTTAATTAGGGGCGTAATTTAGGGGGGGGCAGGGCGGGAGGTAGCCCCCCCCCCTAAGCAGTGGTGCCCAACCACCCCTTGCCTCTATGCAGCTCGCCCCCCAGTTTCAGGATTCCTCTCCCCCCCAGATCTAGACCTCCCCCTGATTTTTACCTCACCCCCTCCTGATTCAGACGACATCATACTTCCCACCCGTCATCTCCCTCGCCGAAAGAAGTTTTAAAATCTACTAGTATGAACGTGTCTACATTGGCAACTACCGTTGGCAACGAGAATTTTGCGAACTTCCTTGAAAATTCAGAATCCTCTGGTCGATAATTACATGATTAGAGAATGTATAGGCAAGAGTTTTGGTTTTGTTAATTTAAATAGGTTAACTCTTAGAATTCATCAGGACAATGAAAATAAAGAAGGAATAGTTGTACTTAGCTTTTTACTATTTCTATCATCTGATGCTGTCACTTTATTCATAATATCAAACACGTCAAAAATAGAATTACTTTTGATACAACTACATGCTACAATCACTTACAATTTCTACCATTTGGAAGGATAATTGATTTATTTTCTATTTTGGGCGGAAGTGGGGGGGGGGGGGTTCTCTAGACTTGCCCGTCTCTAGGTGGTGTCCCCTAGACCTTCCATTGACATTCAAAAAGTTGCCCCTCCGGGCAATTGTTTTGCGGGTGCCCATGTCTTTGTCCATGGTCTCTGAACCAGAAATTGAACGTTCTTCCGGTCTGTGGTTGCCTTCTTTTCTCATAAGTTTAGACACGGCCACCCTGTAAACCCCACAACAAGTTAAAAGTCCGCAATCCGCACCCTCGACCCGCAGCCACTATCAAAAGTAAATTGCCGGTTGACTTGCAGGTACTCTCCTCCTCCTCCCCCAACTTAGATTAGACACAAATATAAAATTAAAAAAAAAAAAAAAAAAAAAAAAAAAAAAAAAAAGTGAAAAATAGAATGTATGCCCCAGCAAAGGGCCCCCTCCACAGTTTTCCAAGAGAGGGAGCGACCCTCTTGCCAGCGTAACTCCGAAAAAATAATTCCAACTGGGGTCCAAGTAACTCAAGTAAGGTCTCAAAATGAAATCAGATGGATCCAAAATTTTAACGGCGAGTACCGGTAAGCTTACTCTTTTGATCGGTCCAAACCGAATTGCGATACATCGATTTACTCTCGAGATATCGATTTTTCAAAGGCGCGCGGTATAGGGTCAGAAATCTAAGATTCTCTAAAATCCGCGAATTTCGACTCTCATGGACCTAGCATGCGCCGTGAGAAGTCATATGTGAGTTTTTTGAGTTCACATGAAGTTCATTAAGGGCCCTGACAAATGTCGGACCGATAAAGTGTATATCGGGGGGGGGGGGGGGGCGTGGCCCCAACTCCAGCGTAAGTCTCACGTACAATGTCTAACTGCGGCCGCGGGAGGTCCCATAAGATCCGTTTAAAAACTTGGATGGATCTGAATTTTTTTCAAGAATTATCTAAAAGCTGAAGCTACCGCCCAATCCAAACCGCAGTGCGCAATCCATCGATTCGTTCTCGAGATATCGATTTTTCAAAGGCGCGCGGTCTTGTCAGATCGACCTTAGAGGGGCGCTGGAGGCTGGAAAAAGGCGAATTTCGTCTCTCACGAACCAGTCGTGTGCCGTATTATATCGGTTCCGCTTTTTTTCGGGTCCCAATGATGTCCCAAGAGGGCCCAATGCAGTTTCGAGCCAAAAAATATCATCTTAGGGGGGGAACTACTCCCCGTTTCAGCGTAACTCTGACAAGAAATGTCTAACTGCGGCCGCGAGAGGTCCTGTAAGGTCATTAAATAAACTCGGATGGATCTGAAATTTTCGAGGTTGTCAGTCACAAGCAAGTGCTTTCGACCGGTGCAAACCGAATTGCAATACATCGATTCACTATCGAGATATCGATTTTTCAAAGGCGCACGGTCTTGTCAGATCGAACATTGAAATAAGCTGTGGATACTCTGTATCCGCGAATTTCGTCTCTCATGGACCGTTTAAGCTCCCTTAAAAATCGAATGAGCTTTTTTCAAGTTCATATTACGTTCCTTAAGGGCCTTGATGAGTGTCGGATGACATTTGATCAATATTAACATTCATTTTTTAATCTGAGACAAAAAGAGCTGAAATCATAAAGACGAAGAATTTCCATCGTGATGACTTTGGTTCAAGCGAGGAAAATTCTATAGAAGTCCCAAATAACTAGTTAGACTTTCCGGCTTGCTAGGATTGGTATTAAGAATTTCCTTCCTGATGACTTTGGTTCAGGCGAGAGAAATCTAAAAAAGTCCCAAATAACTAAACTAGACTTTACGGCTTGCTAGGATTGGTATTGCGTCATCCGATTTTAAAGGAACTATCGCTATCGAAATCGATTTTCAAAACCACAGTATTCACCTCGCCTCGTGAACAACTGTTTCAACACGCTATAAGTAAATTTTCATTCCCACTTTGACCTATCAAGTTATTTTTACAGCGATCACTGTTATACAAACACAAATGCAGCGTTGCGATTGACTTTGTCGCAGTTTTGTACTATCAATATGGAACTCCACACTTACAATGATTTACGGCCGACACTCATGCTCTCTTTGCTAACACTGTTCCAGTGTTGCAAGTTCCAACTTGTTTTTTTTTTTTTTTTTTTTTTTTAGCGCAATTTTTAACATTCAATCTTTTATGGGTTGAAAATGGATCTCATTAAAATAAACAAATTAGATCAGTATTCTTTTAATTTTTTAGTTTCGGGAATTGTTACAACATTAACGCCTGTTCGAAAGTGTAAGCGAAGTTATGGTTTTTGTATTATTTTTTTTAGAGGACGAGACAGGCTCAATTAATGGTATTTGTTTTGATGAAAAGGGGTCCATCCAGCTACCATTAGGAGTGCCCCCCCCTCAAAAATGGATGAAACTTTCAGGGATGATAGAGCTAAGCATCATCTTTCAGAATATCTGCAGTTTTTTGAATTTGGTCAACTGGGAGCGGGAGTGCAGGGGGTCAAAGTCAAAACCTCCAATGCTCCATAACTTTTGAACGAAAAGAGATATTGACGTGAACTTGCACCAAAAGATGCGTATTTTAAAGATCTTTCGATTGATGTGCTACAGTGTTTAGTTCAAAAATATTTTACCCTTTTTTTGCATTTTGTTTTACTTTTGAAGTTTCCAAAAATCCGTTTTTTGAGTTTGAAAAATAGGCGCAATGAAGGAATCTGAACGAAAAACTATGGCGGCCATATATGATTTGAGAATTTTGAAAAACTTATGTCAAAAATAAATTCAGCGACCCGAAAAACCCGCTTCCACCAAGTTTCAATGAATTTCATCGATTATTGGTGGAGCAACAATTTTTTTTGTAGAATCGAAAGTCGGAACCCTATTTTTGGCCTAGATTTGAAACTTTGCGCGGTCATAACTCTTGAACGAAATGTTTTTCGGCATCGCGGTTTGCGCCATCTGAAAGCTTATAAAATCAGCTTTCTTCACAGAAGTTTTTTGTTCAGATTCCTACGTTGCGCCTATTTTTCAAACTTAAAAAACGAATTTTTTTCTCTACTTTTAGATTATAAATGAATTTTTACATCTGCATTGAGGGTTTTTTCGAGAAAAGTTGAAAAATGAGTTTGAAACGCCCAGAATACACCCCAAGAGGTTGTCAGGAGCTTATGAAAATATCAGAAATGAAAAATTCGGAGTCAATTTTCTGTCTGATTGTTTTGTTTCAAATCATTTGTTTCAGTAATTTTCGAGAAAAATGCCAGCAACGGATGCTCTGGCTCACTTTGTATATAAAATATAGTAGACTTCTTTTATTCTATTCAGGTCCTCTGGTATTTAATCACTGTCCGATGAGTAAAATAATTGAAATCTAATGCGCTGAGTCCTGACTATACTTGCTCTCTTTGAGAGGATCCAAAAATTAAATATAATCACCAAAGGTACCACTATACGGCCAATTTTGTAAAATAAGCACATGTATGGAGAGGGGGGAGGGGTGGAAGCTTTTATATGCGTAACTTTTTTTGCTTCTCATTGATAGAATGTCATCGAATGAAAGGCTAGAAACTCTGCAACTCTGGTAAGCAACTCTGTTTGCTTGAAGGGACGCATCGCAATGAAGTAGGGGACTACACTGATTATAGTTGTCAAAGTTGATGCATAAATTATTAATACTTCAATTAGTATGTACGTCTGTAATGTTTTTACTGGATGCTAATCATAGCATTTTTTCAAAGTAGATGATTCAGCCTAATTTTATCTTGAGTATTCACCATAAGGTTTCTCTGTACAGTAAAGCCTTTAATGAAAACATAGCAGGAATTGCTTTTATTGACATTAATTGTAATTGTTTAATTTTCAGATCCAAATCGGCCAATACTGTGTCTAAAAATTCAGATATTGAAAGGAATGACTCTATTTCGTCTCTATCAATATGTAGACATTTATTAATTACGTTCTTTTACCTTTCATCACCATATTCCACCAACAAAACCATGACCTACCCATCTTTTCTTTCTCATTTTATTAAATTATAAATAGAATCTTTTACATCCATTCAACGCAGAATCATTTAAACTTCAAATACTCTATAATCAGTGATTTCATCCAAATTTTCATTATTGAATCATTCATGTATATTATAAATCTATTTATTCAATTCATATGTTAGTTACAAACTACAATGTCTCCTTAAGAATTGCTGATGCATTTCAAACAACTGTAATCCACAAATGAACAAAACACTGAACCAATTGTAATGTGTCACTGCAAAAACAACGACTCAAAAATATTTTTTTTCAAATATACGTCTCAAATGCATATACATTGTCATATTTTCTTAATCAAAGCTCCAACAGCACTTCCTGTACCTTAAATAATATACAATAAATTGACAAATCTTCTCCCATGAACTACATTATAATAAATATATTTGAACCATGTATGCGTAAGCCTTTATGCAAAACTTATTTCTGCAAAACCCAGCAGAGCAGAAGACCAAATGAAACAACTTATGCGCAGATTTTTACGTTTACAATTCACAGGCACGCTTTTCCAATACATGCAATGTATCGGAGCTTCCCTGCTTGTTTTTCTTTTTTCTTAAAGTTGGGATCGTTATGGCAATCCAGAGCTGGGGGCTTAAATCGTTTGAGCTGCCTGGATTCGTTACTATTACCTGATAATCGTATGGCTTAGTAAATTTGAATGATTTTATCACATATTTTCATACACTTCATACTGAATTTACAAAGTTTTTCTCTAATAGGTACTACACGGAGCACGTGCCTATACAATTTGATGTACATTTACACTAGTGGAAATTATCTTGGATATTTCAGACACTTCGCATTTTTTATACGTTCAGCTATGACAGAAATTAACAAGTTTATCTAAAAAATACGCCGGCAAGTGCGAATGCATCCTAATTGTGGCTTTATTTGCAGCAAAGGCAATAAAACCTCCAATAAATGTGAAAGTTAACTGGTGAATATCCGCACAGTCCTTGCCTTCTGGTGAGTCACCCCTCCATGACGTATTCTTGTTTCAAACTATCTTCATGTGGACCGTAGATAGATAGCTGGTTTGCTTGTAAAATACCAAATGATATCCCGCTCCGAAAAAAACACTTTGAAATTTGAATAATAATAATAATAATAATAGTTTGAATAATATTTGAATAATTTGGGTTAATTATGGGTGAATTGACAGCTATTTTATATGGTAATTTGAAACGGAGCGCCCGTTTATTTAAAGATTTCTTGATTACACCGGTTAACTTTACGAAAATCTTGGTTTAAAATCACAACACCTTACCGTTAGATCAGATCGACAATAAAATTTAGCTTTCCATTTTTTAAAGCACGACGAGGTGATCCAAAACCAAGTTTCTTGAAATTTAAATGTGTGTAACAGAATCTCAGCTACAAAGAAAAAACTGGCAATTACTAACCCAACGACGAGAACAATAAACGCTATTCCCAAATCGGACAGGGAAAATGGTCGATGAGAGTCTTCGGAGTCAGCCACCGCGAGTTTTATGTGACCCGAGTCCAGTTGGAACTGTGACGCTGCTGTACTGGTGTGTCCGCCCTCCATGAATTGAGCAAGCTTTCTATTGAACGCTTCAAAATAGAAAGAGTATTTCAAGGCATGATAAAGTACCGGGTACGACGTCAGACATTCTTGAACAAAGTGATACTCTATATATTTTTTATCGGAAAAAAGTAAGTTTTTAATGATGACATTACTGCCGATTCCAGGCATTTGTTGAACGCTTGTCAAAAAAGCATTCTCAGCCATGATCGTCCATATAATTTGTTTCTCTTCGAGACACTTACGCGCTATAAATCCTGTTGAATTGTTAAAATCCTGCAAATCTTTTTCTGCAATCAGTCCCATCGAAATAGCAAAAGTAAGAAAAGCATCGGCCAGCAATTGAGTGCCAAACTGATAACTAACCGTCAACATGTCTTCTACCCAAGAAAGTATTGAGCCATTAAAATATGCTGCATCCAAATTAATGTTAGACGACTCGATTAGCTGCGACGAGTCTTTCATTTCGTCCAGTGTATCTATGTCGGGATAACGCACTCGTTTGCTAAGCAACGTGAAAATCCTGCTTTGGAAAACAGACGCTACGACCATCAAGAACAAAGTAAGCGTTGCGAATAGTATTTTTCCTGAGACGAGCTTGACAAAGTGTAGTTTCGGATGATCTATGTTTAAAAAATATCTATACACCGTTAAAAACGTCGACGAAGCTTCAATTTTACTTGGATCTTTGTCAAAGAAGATATTTTTAATAACTTTAATCTGCAGCCTTTCATAGACATGTTGAACCAGAAGAACAAAAAAGAAAGATACCAACATGCAGGTCCAAACAGCAGAAGTGAAACAATAACAAATAACGACAAATTGTGGCATAAACCCCTTTCTTGGGTGTACGAAACACAGTCTGTCGGTTCCTACGGCTAATGTAGAATCAAACTTGGATAAATCCCTCTCAGATTGACGGATATCATATTGGGTAACAAAAAAATCAATGCCGAGTTGTAATCCTCGACCGATCTCATAAGTATCTTCTAGAGCTTCTACGATTCTCGTGTCAGTTAAACCTGCGATGCGATTTGTTCCGTTTCTTTGTTCCACCATTTGTGCCACAACACTGAAGAATAACCAAGTCCACAAGTTATTAATGTTCAAAAATTGTTCAAAATCCTGAAAAATGGTCCGCTGTATCACTCCGGTAAATTTCGTTCCATTCATCGTACTCCACGAGAAATCAAAAAAACTAGCATCATTCTTGCCCCTGAATTTTGCCAGCTTCTTTTTGAATGAGTCGTGTTTGAAGCATGTTTGTTCAGTGCAAATAATAGTTCGACGACCTTTTATGAAGCGCCAGAAAAAATTGAAAATAAATTGCAGATCACAAGTGATGGCCGATGAATCAGTTATCATGAAAATCAAGTAATTTTGAGAGTTCCAAATATCGTTTACGTATAAACCGCGAGTATGATCGAAAATGACTTCCGGAAGATAAGAATCCTCCTCAAAATCACCCTCTGAGACTTCCATGAAGACATCACATGTTTTATTCTGCTTAATCAGACGAGCTTCGTCTTCATGTGTGAAACAAAAACTTTTGACAAATCGCTCAAAATTGAGTGCTGATTTATTCTCATCAGTCCCGATAGAATTATTTGCAAATTCCGACTCCGAATGTATTTCTACATGTATTTTATCCACACTCAACATTTGAAAATCAGCGACGGAATTCAAAATCACATTTAGAATATCGTGGCAATCGTCTAGTATGAACAATATGTTTTTAATGGATTCATTTCTAACGTATTTTTCAAGACTATGTCGATGATTTACCACTGAGATGAAAATTAATCGCTCCTGTAAAGCTTGAATCAGCGAGTTGATAGCAAAATTAGAATTTAAGTCAACGATCAGAAGGTTGTTCTGATGTGAAGCCTTCACCATATTTTCGCAAACTTCTGAGAGGAAAAAAGGTTGCAAATCATTGGAATAGAATCTCTTCTGAACATCGATTACATTGGAATTTATGAAGTAACTCATGAAGAAAAACGAAAAAACTAAGTGAAACTTGGGCATAGTTGGTCAACGATAAGTTGGATGAGCGCTCTTGATTTTGATCCTTTCGAAACCTTCACTGCTAGAATTAAGGACTGATAAAGTCGAATCGCATTATATTTTTAGAAAGCCCCGGCTGATTACAAACATGAGAAAAACAACCCACGCATTACGGTTCTCTTCCATTGCTTTTTTCAAACTATCCTCGCGCGATTCAGAGCGCAGTGATGAGATGTATAAGCGCGTTGAAATGAATGCCTAATTTATGAACTGTAAATGTTGTGATGTTTTCGTTTTTTTATTAATTCCTATTCAAGTAGTCAGTCGCGCACCGAGAGATTCCTGTTTCTCTCAGTTATCCATTAAAACGTGCATGTAAGACAAGGATAGCTAAAGCGGAAAAAACAACCTTTTTCCTTTATCTCTGGAATACGTTTACGTATACTTATAATAATCAAATTCCTCTCTTCTACTTAAACATATCTTTTCCTGTTAAGCAAAACACTTCACCTCCGAAAAAAACCTGCTGCGGCACCCAGTGTTTTGTGTCAGCCAAATTGGCGGACAAAGGCAAAAAAGGGCAGTTCAGCTTATATTCTTTCAAATCAAAATACACAAGTGGGAACTAGAAAATTGGCATTCAATCCAGTGGCGTCGCGTGCAATTTGGCAACAATGTATTCTATCCATTTAAACTCATGTAAAATATCGAATTCAGGGGGTGCACAGTGCACAAGGAAAATTCGATACATTCAATGAGTTTAAATGGAGCAGTTGCATTGTTGCCAGATGACACGCGACACCACTGATTCAATCGTTCTTGGTTTTTTCTGGACTAAGCATCTCTTGAATTTCCATTCGTCGTAGTTATTTTAATATGTAAAACTTTTTGAGTGAGTTAACATCTACAGATTTTCCAACACAAAAGTGTGCGCGGCAAGTTATTGGTTGTTGACAAATATTAAAGCAAAAATAATTTTACGTGCCTTCATTCTGAATTGACGCAACATGCTACGATTGGTTCAGACCACGTCATCTGGATCTTGACAGATCAAAGAATATAAAAGATCCAAAGTAATCAATAAGAATTGATATTTGATTGCCGAAGGGTACACGCATACACCTAATTTTTTTAACAATCGTCCCACGAACTTGCAAGAGTCGCATCAAGTGGGCAGGGGGCCTCACTCCTCATCCCTGACCCCGGGCCTCAGGGGCAGATTCCGCTCTTTTGGACGAGACGATACGAGATAGCGGGAGTCGGGCAATCCCATCATGGTTCAAACGGAGTCACGTAATAGATTTGAAGTCATTCGAGTCGTTCATTTCAAATAAATGATTCCGAGCACTCGACGACCGACTTCAAATATGTCACGTGACGCCATTTAAACCACTGGGATTGATCGATTTTCGCTATCTCGTCTCGTCTCGTTCAAATGCGCGGAATCCCAAGAATCCCTAGAATAGTCTAAGTAGAAAAAAACCCGCCAAAGATTGCTCTCTCTCTCTCTCTCTCTCTCTCTCTCTCTCTCTCTCTCTCTCTCTCTCTCCCTCTCTCTCTCTGCAAAAGTCCTCACTGGGGGGGGGAGAGCTTGTCGAAAGTCCACCTAGTTAAAGGAACACTTAGTTTGGTGTCGTCACAGGTATGTACATGCAAGGGAGAGAGAGAGAGAGAGAGAGAGAGAGAGAGAGAGAGAGAGAGAGAGAGAGAGAGAGAGAGAGAGAGAGAGAGAGAGAGAGAGAGAGAGAGAGAGAGAGAGAGAGAGAGAGAGAGACAGGGGGGGGGGGAAGAGAGGTAGATGGGGGAGGGAAATAGGGAAGGAAAACGAGAAACTAGAAAAAGAGGGAACAATGAGATGGTCTGGAATCAAGAATTTTTTCTGTAAGTGATTGACAAACATCGATTGGTTTGTATGTCCTTTCTTTCCGCATTTGTACTTTTACCCAGCGCAGGGCGCAGCTACAGCCAAACCTCCGTCGCCGCATGCATCCAGCCGCGATAGTTTTCAAGTCTCCGTCAACGGGTGAATGGGGAGATATAATTGAATGCCGAGTGTCGGTCGCGGGGGTGGGCGGCGTGCTTGCTAACACATTCTTACAGGGGAAAGACAGTTTTTGCTCTGCCACTTCTATGTTGACTGTTGTTTCTTCTTTCTTGTTTTCTTCTTCTTCTTCTTCTCCTTCTTATTTTCATAACATAAGGGGTTAAAGTGGGTCGTGTGAATTGGCTTTGATTGCGGAGAAAGTATACGTTGATAGAGATAGAATATGGCTTCGAGTACCCGCGCCATACGGAATGGTTTTAGAGATATAAAAAGTATAAGTCCCAAAATTAAATAAAAACAGGCTGCAGGCATAGCCTTCAACGAGCCACCACTTTTATATTGGTCAACCTATCCATCGATGATTCAATTGTTTGTAGCAAAACTTATCACTTGTAAGTTGAGAGGTATATCAAATAATGTTAGAAATACTCAAGTTACTATCATGTTACCGAACCCAAACACGGAAATAATGACGAAAATAAAATACTTATTTATTAACTTTCTTGCGAGACGGGTGGTTAGTTTTGCAAGCAGACATGACAGTGACTACTTCGTTTCCAACCAATGTCCAAATTTAATCTTTGATTCAACTCAACTGGTTCCAATGGATCGATACACAAAATTGCAACACTGCGCGATTGTACCATTTATATACCAGAGACCGAAAATTAGAGCTCTAAGAAGACACACGACGTCACTGAATCGCAAATAATAGCACCTGTCTGACCTGTCTCACATTTTGTCCGTTATCATACTTAATGTAATAAGGTAGCGCGCAATTATAGAATCTGCCTTCTTTTTTTTTTTTTGGACAGCCCCTAGTCGGCAGCATCTAGAACTACGTCCTAATTATATTATTTATGAATATAACATATTAATGTGTTCGTTACTACGCTTTTCCATCTTTTATACCATTACTTACTGTCCGGCGAGTAAAAAAAAAAAAAAAACCAACTTGCGAAAATCCCGGTGGAATGGAACGAACATCGAAAAGTCGGATCCCACGTCAAATTTGCTTTCGTATCGCGCATCAAGACAGAGAAATGGAAGCACATCCTGCAAGATAAATGTATGCAATATGCAATACGCGCGTGTATATCATCGAGTCGCACTGCACGCGACTCTCGGGAGTGACTGGATGCTTGATATACTCGCATTAATAAATGAAGGCTCAACAAACACTCAGTGTGCTTTTCCGAAAAAGATCCTCCGCTGATATTCCGGTGGCGCAATGGAGAGAAATTCTTCTATCCCTCTCTTTTCTCCATCGAAACACTACATATGTTAGACAAGGATAGACTAAGGGATAAAACCCCCTCTTCCCATCATTTTTCTACTTATACATTCAAAAGGAAAATGAGAGAGATGGAAGGGATCCAGGCTGCATAACTGATTCTCTATCTCTCTCTGTGCTCCATTGAAACACGTTTGTTAGACAAAAATAGACAGCGGGATACACCCCCTCTTTCTATCCTTACTCTACTTGTACATCCAAAGGTAAAATGAGAGAGATGGGAGGGATCCAGTCTGCACCACTGATTCTCTATCTCTCTCTCTATGTGCTCCATTGAAACACGTTTGTTAGACAAGAATAGACAGCGGGATACACCCCCTCTTTCTATCATTTTTCTACTCATACATTCAAAGGGAAAATGAGAGAGGCGGAAGAGACCCTGAATCCTGATGCCCATGCGTCACTGCCGACTCCTACATACAAAGGAGCACAGTAAATCAGTGGCGCACCGAAGGGGGTGGTTTTAGGGTCAACCCCCCCCCCCCCCAAGCATCAAGAGTTTGCTCTAAAAAAGGTCATCTTCGGCCAAAATTGCTTTCAACCCCCCCCCCCCCCCACCCCCCTATAGCCTCAGAAAATGGAAAATTTGCGGTGAAACCCCCACCAAACTAAAGTTCTCGGTGCGCCACTGCAGTAAATCCTTAGAGTTCTTCTTCCGAAGGACACCTTAACGACGAGTAACAAGGGACTTTTTCTTTTCCTCTTTTCGCCATTCGAAAATCATACGTCAGGAAAGGATGGCGGAAGGGGACACGCGATTTTCCCAATTTCTTTTTCTATTTCTAAAATACTCCGTCAAATGGGCGAAGATGAGAATATTACAGAAGTATGACGTCACAACAGTGACCCAACTAAAGATCAAAACCTTTGAATCGGCCCAACGCGGCCGATGCAAGGGTGAAGGTCTTAAGGGGGGGGGGGTTAGAGGGCGTTTATTATAGAGGAAATGAAAATATTTGATGAGCTGGAGAACGAAGGTGCCTTGGTTTTTTCCTTCAAGCCCCAGTTTCACGTAAAGTTGCAAAAAACGTGCGTGTTGTGACATCAAAACGAAGAGTATTTCATGCCAAAATTCCATCTCCGGAACTGTGTAACCTAGGTAATAACCAAAGGCATCTCTATTTTCAGCTCACCGAGAACTTTCATTTTCAAACTTAAAAACAACAACATTTTCAGACCCTTGCAGCTACCCCATTGATGAAACTGCTTTTAAGTCGAAAGCATAGATATTCCGCATGAATCGTTTACGGAAACCACATCAAAATTAAAGAACATGTACAAAACAAATTTGTAAAAAGAAAGCCTCTTCCTTACATGCTCCTGCGTCGGTTTGTTGGTTGTGTTCTTTTAATGAGTCATCGATTAACGCGCTTTACTCTTTTCGTGACGTCAGCTTTAAATGCGCTTCTATTACACACTAAACAGAAATGAGGCAATCGTTACGTTTAAAGAGCCTACCATTACTTAAATTTGATTTGCATTTAGATGAGAAGAGGGAAAACTTGACAGTTAAACGCTCACGATCGCAATTGAAGCCATTTAAACTAAAATGTGTCATGAACTATCAGGTGTGCTCTTAAACGGGGAGACCTTAATCCTCTATCCATGCCGATTTCTATGAAATAGCACATCTGATGTTTTAAAAGTTCGTTTTGCATAAATGGCTTTAATTCTCTTCGATGCTTGTAATAACGATCTCCCCGCCATAACAAAATACCTTTCCTTCCCTCCATTCAACGTTCGGCTTATTATAGGACCAGGCTGCAGCGTAATTGAGGACACTTCCGGAAAGAAGGCCCATAAAATTAGAGGTCTGCTGCTCCGAAAAAATCCCAATTCATACATAATGCGGTTTTCTACGGAAGAGCTTTCCTTATCTTCTGTAGACCTCTCTGACGATGATTCACAATAAGAAAATACCTTTCGAATAAAATGAAAAAAAAGAGATCAGACAATTATTTTCTTCAGAGTAGTGAAACGATAAAATCGTACTGCCAATAATTTTGGCGCTGTGCTACGCCAATCTACTATCCACCAATAGACCAATTCTACATTTTTCGAGTAACATACATTTAACCGTTTCAGTTTCAAGTTCTATAAGTCAATTTACCGCACCTTCATTCAAACCAAGTGGGGTATTGTTTGTACATTTTCCCACTTCTTTTCGATTGTTTTTGCCTACATCGCCAATTGAAGGCACTCAACAGTGTCCCCCCCCCCGAAAATCTCTACAGTTCTACCTTTTATTCTGTCTAAATGATGGAATGAAACATTGTGAAACAGGTCTGAATAAAGGAACACGTAGGGGCATGGTACATTGAAGCGGTCGCTTTCAGTTCCGGCAAATTTAAATAAAAATCCAAAGAAAGTATTTTGTTGATTTATGTTAGAGCAAAAGAGAACAAAAACTTCCATGGATTTTGACCAAAAAAACTTCACTGCATGGATGCACTCGTTAGGAAGTGAGAAACTTTAAAATCCAGTCGTCAAGTCGTATTGGTGTCTTTCTAAATTACAAAGTTACCAATGACAGATTACTAGTGGTGGATGGATGCATTAGTATATTTGGAAGGCCATGCAAAGTACCTACATATACTTCTCTCGGGAGTTTATATAGGTTAGTGACGTTTGTCGGTTCACCAGAGCTGATTCAACCGAAGGTTATAGATGAAAGAGGTATGCTCATCTGACTTCGCGCCACGAAGTCAGTAGCGCGCAGTTCAAAATCCAGATCCAAGATGGCCGGAAAAAGCAGAAAACATTGTATACTCTTTCCAGAAAACATCGGGCTCCCTCTCCAGAAAAGCAGAAAATAGCCCGATGTTTTCTGGAAAGAGTATACAATGTTTTCTGCTTTTTCCGGCCATCTTGGATCTGGATTTTGAACTGCGCGCTACTGATTTCGTGGCGCGAAGTCAGATGAGCATACCTCTTTAATCTATAACCTTGAATTCAACCTATCAGCAATCGTCATCCATCAAATGGAGTCCCCTCGTATATCGACCTCGTAAATTGACCGATTACAGCTCACTTTGTGACGCAAGTCGGTTCACAACATCCATAGATATCTATATCCACCATACTCAATTGCATCAACCTAGTTACTGCGATCGAAGCGCTTGCGATTTCTGACGCATCAAACAAGCAACTGCTATATAAAGTGACCAGATCCTGCCATCAAACGTGGGACGCAACATCTGGATTCGAAAAGAGACCAACCAAAGATTCATTGCAACTTCATTCGCAGTTTTTTTAGAAGATTCTGAGGAACGCATGATGTAGTTTTGCCTGACAAGTCAATGGTCCACGCCCCTTCCTTTGGATCCGCTTGTTTGATCAATAAAGAGGCACCGAAAAAAAAGAAATAAGGGGGGAAAAAGTTGCCAGCAATGAACAGCAAAGTGAGAATGGGTTCAAAAAAGGGGGTGGAGAGAGGATGAAGGAGTGAGAGAGATAGACGGAGAGAGAGAGAGAGAGAGAGAGAGAGAGAGAGAGAGAGAGAGAGAGATAAAAGTACGCGACTCAGTTAAGACGAGAGAATCGTATTACAACAAGATAATGGCTCGCGGGTTCAAAGTTGACCGTTGAGAGGAAAACGGAGGGGGTCGAGGAAATAAAGGGGGGAGCAAAGGGGGCATGTTACCAGCGAATGATAGTGACGGTGGTGATGTAATGGTTGAGTGCGATTCAGAGCGGATGAGCGTCCAACGGTATTTCAACCGCGGTTGCCAATAGTATCGTCACAAAGGGCGTTAATGTTTTAACCCTCGCTATTTCAAAGTAGAAATACATTGAGCTGTCACTTAGAGCTCAACAATAATCTCATGACTATTTCAGTCTATTTAAGTCAGTTGTAGCTTTCAGGATACAACTTTTGTTCGGGTGAAAAAAAAAGTAAAAAACAGCCGTATATCTGAGGAGAAGGGAGCCGGGAATGGTGTTAACCCCGCGATTCCTTGCGTAAGAACTCGTGCTAGGTTATTGACAGTTATTGATTCGATCTTTGTGATACAAATGGTGGTATTTTACAACCCCTACTTATATTTTATACTGTAGAGACTCTTAAAAAAAACAAAAAACAAAAAAATCAAATTAGATGAAAAGTATGTTATTTAGTACTTTACTTGGAACTACTCCACCAACATTTTTCAAAAGGGAAAATCCCCCTTAATTGTTTTATTGACTTTTCATCGCTCCCCCCCTTCCTCAATTAATTTTCCCCGCGAAAATAGACACAATGTGCTATAGATTCGTGCTCCAATCTGATAAACATTTTTTAAAAGTATATATGACAACGAATTACGATGCTTCAAGAGAGGTTGTGTTTTTTGTGGCCCCAAAAACATCAAATTAATATAAATTGGGTGCAATAACAACTCTGGGAGACCCCCCCCCCTCTAGGGCTAGAGGTAGTCCCCCATCAACTTGCATGCCAATCAAGAGTCATACTGTTCTTCCAGCCAGTGGCACTGCAGGGGTGCAAAATGTGCCCGATCTAGCGATCCGCGGATCGCGTGAAAGTGAGGAAATGTAAGGAAATTTCTGGGAAAGTGAGGAAATTTTAAATTTTTTCTTCTTCAAATAATGGCAAGAAGGATTTCCCAGAAAAATAGTGTAAAAAATGGGAAAATATCGGTCATTTTGCGAACATTCGGTGTTTCAATGTTAAAATAGGCAAAAAAAAAAGTCATCAGTTTCAAATTTTTGTGAGGAAATTTTTTAAAATCCTGTGAGGAAATAAGTCATGGATCGATGGATCGCGTGAAGCTTCCGAAGTTTTGGAACATTTTTCACCCTTGTGGCAGCTCATGAACAGTGGATTATCCTACTTCTCTCATTTAAACCTATTCAAAAGAATCGATTCAATGAGACCCCCATAAGATTCGACCATTTTCCTACGTTTAGACGGCGTGGCGGCCGAGGGATCCATACCGCGAATCACGGGCCACCCTTGCACTGCCTCGAGTAAATTTGACAACCACCTTATGGGCTTGGTGACTCAGCTCAGCTCGGGTCGCTTTGCTAGACGTGGAGTCCAATTCTTAACCTCGCACAAGAGAACAACGCGAAGGACATGCGGGGCACTCTGCCAGTTCCCGATCGTTTGTTTTTGTAACAAATCCCTACTTTCCGTGTCCTTCTCCCCCCCCCCCCCCCGACCCTTCCTCAGACTCCACCCCTCTTCCACGTACTGCTTCCCTTTACTTCGGCTGCTGCACCCTTTTTTTTCTGTACACACCCACGCACAGGAACACGGTCTCCCGGACTCCTGAACGCTTCACGATTCTCAATGGCGGTGGCGCTCAGTGGACCAAAACACGGAATTGTCTGGACATAATTTTACGAGAAAAAAAATCAAGATTATACGAGCAATATACAACTAGATAACTTGAAAGTGTGTAAAGTAGTTGATTTCAACGCTTATAAAATGAGTCGAATTATATTGTTTCTGACAGAAAATTCCAATGCTGACATCACGTTACACCAAAGACATTATATCATACAGACGGAGTGCATCCTATACCGTACATTGAGCTGGGTGAGGCAAACTTACCGCACACTACAGCAGGCAGACGGGCGAGTCCACTTTCGAAATTGGGGGAGGAACCTTCAACTGGTGACAAACAAACGAACATAACCTCTGAATCCAAACTTACTACTTTATAAAAATCGAGATCGAAGATGGATAAAACACTATTTAATGACCATCATTTTGACAACAGTATGATATAAGATCAAAAAAAGCTTCAAATAACTCACAAAATTTGAAATAGTGTGCAGCTTTCATTCACTCTCAAAATGGCGTCGGTTTTTTTTTTTTTTTTTTGCTTGTTTTATGGCTTATACTCCAGTCAAGGAGCCTACAGCCAACTATAGACTAATGTCAGTGTGTGAATGTTTGTTTAATGTCAGAAGACAACAGGGGACTTGAAACATCCATGCTCAAAGCACTCAGATTTCCACTGTAATCTTTGCCGTGGACCCACTTTTAAGGAGACCGAGCGACAAGACGAGTGAAAAATCTGCTGCCACTACCGGGATTCGAACCCGGGACCTATGGATTGGCAGTCAGGTGTCCTGACCACCAAGCCACCGAGGCCGGCATGGCGTCGGCTTGTTTGTCACCAGTTTTGCCAAAGATTATACCTAAAAAAGATTACCAATTTAAGTTTTGATGCAATCGTTGAGCAGGCTGATGACTGATGATCATTTTTGGTGAACATGCGAAGTACCGCAAGTTTGCCTCAAGGATCTTGTTATGCACTCCGTCTATATGATATAATGTCTCTGCGTTACACCGAAAAAACATTTTTTTGTTTGTTTTGTTTTTTGTTTTTATATCTAGAAAAATTCATGTTTCAGTCCTGTGAGCGGCGGCGGCGGCGAACAAGTTGAGAGAAAAAAAAGCTTAAAAGCTTGAAATAAAAAGTAAAGCTTCCACAGTAATGAAATACCCAACTTTCAGCGGGAGGATTCGAGTCGGACAATAGTCGGCGAGGAATCTCGGTGCAGACGTAACGGGGGAAGTGAAAATATTACATCTGTTTATATGATTATGCAAGCAAGGACATGGAAATGGAAACTGGAGGGAGTGGGGGGATGCTGTCGTGGTGGTTGCCTATCCACCACGCAGCGCCGAGCCAGGTCTCTATAGCGCGAGAGGGCCGTAAATTGCCTGAGTTTATGATTTATTGGACTCGTGCGTTGTGGTGTTGCGGCGGTAGATTTTGAATGCTAACGGCTAATCAAAAGTGTTGCGTGATATCGTAGATTTATTCTTTCTATAACGAGTATGAAGTTGTGTGGTACTATCTATGGACTATGGAGTCAATGATGGTCGATCGTCTTTTTTTTTCTATCAAGGTATATTTTACTTTCGGAAGGGTATTTCCATAAAAGAACCATTTCAGGATGGCGAAAGTTACGCACGAAAACCGTTAAAACTGATAAAATAACTTTGAAAACAACAACAGAAATAAAAAATGTCATCAAAAATAATAAAGCTAAACTAAATGCAACTTAAATACACCAACTGATTGACTAAATTAAAAGGCATTCACAGGAACAGTTCAGTTCAGTGAATGACTTTGTAACGCGTATAAACTTGCAACGATGATCTTTTAAGTAGATTCCATGAATCTACTTATTGCGGAGGGTGCGATGTTGGATTTTTCGGGAAATTTTATCAAATGAGCACGTTTCATGGTCCCCTGAGTGAGAAAATACCACTCGTTGAAAATTGTATGTATATATATATATATATATATATATATATATATATATATATATATATATATATATATATATATATATATATATATATATATATATATATATATATATATATATATATATATATATATATATATATATATATATATATATATATATATATATATATATATAAACAATAAAAATGAAGAAAAATGAGAAAAATATGCAAGCCAGGTTAATCCACGAGGCTATTCAGATTAAGAAGTGTCCCACAGCTGTCAATTCTAGGAGTGATACCCAATGCCTCAGTTCTATGTACCAACCATTTTTGTAAAAGTTTTGAAAACCCTTTTTTTTTTTTTTTTTTTCTTTTTTTTTTTTTTTTCTTTTCTTGGTAATCCTGCTGCATCACTGCTTTTTCTTGGATGTATCGTCTGGTGCGCCCTCTTTCTTATTTTTTTATAACTAGGTTTAATGCGCATGCGCACTTTTTCTTGTAGTTGTGTCGCGCGAATTTTCGAATCTTGCTGTTAATTATCATTTATGCTCTCTTGTGTTTTATTTTATAATTAGCTCTGTAAGCGCACTCTGTGTTTTTTCCTAGAAATTGTGTTCTATTTATTTACTTTGATTTCCAACTTTAACTGTTATTCATTTACTTTTTAATTCTTTATTGCTTTTCCACTTGATTGTTTCCCATTTTTATCATGTGCAATTATGTTCTTTTGTTTATTTCTTAGTTTGTGTTTATTACTTATTTCTTAGTTTGTTCCTTTGTTTTGGCTATGTTTATTTTGTATAATTTTTCTGAAGAAGGCGTATGGACGTCGAAACGTTAAAAAAAATAAAATAACATCACAATTGAAGGTCGGATCATTTTATTATTTTTATTATGATTTAATTTTCCCCTTTTTATTTGTTTTATTTTTGGCTGAACAGCTCATTTTTATTGTTTTATAATTATTTACAGCCATTTTTATTGTTTTATATATATATATATATATATATATATATATATATATATATATATATATATATATATATATATATATACAGGGTGTCTCAGACCACCTGGCAAGCTTTTATTGTGGCCAAACTAAGGCAAATATGAAAAATCGGTAAAACACGTGTAACGTATATCGACCCCAAAGAATTCGGGGAAAATATTTTCAGCTCCCCAAAACCACCCCTTGGGGGTTATTTAGGGGGATGGGTACCCGTATCTCAAAAAACTCAAATGGAAAGGGTATGTTTTGACATTGGAATCTAATACGGCATAAAAAAACAAACCTTTTTTATACTTGAGTTTTTTTTCTAAAAACCACCCTTTACTGAGTTAGGGGTGATTTTTGAAAAATTTTGGGGCAATGTTTGATTGACCGCTGTGACCCTCCAAATCATTGGATTTTAGAAAACTAAGAAGTTTCTGAAAGGGCAGACCAAGGGCTTTCTTTTGGTGTATCACATGCCTATTTTTTGTGAAAAAGGGTACAAGGCCCCCTCACCCCAAAATTTGGGGGCTTCGGGGGGCCCTACGTAAAAATTGTCAAATGTAAAGGTATGCCTTGTGATACATCATTTGAAAGGTCTTTTAGAGACGAAAAAAATGATGCCCCCCAAAATTCGAAAAAACTACCCCCTTTTAAAATGGCGGCCGTTTTAAGATTTGGGGGCTCAAGGGGGGACCTTCAGAAAAATGACCCAAAATTGAGCGATGCATATCTAAAAAGGTCTTGAATAGAGAAAAGTAATGGTTCAAACCGCGAGTCAATCCGACTCTTCAAACCAAAGTTACGCCCGATTGAAATTTAGGGGCGCCTTTCTGAGAAACTCAACTACCCCTAAATTTCAATCGGGCGTAACTTTGGTTTGAAAAGTCGGATTGACTCGCGGTTTGAACCATTACTTTTCTCTATTCAAGACCTTTTTAGATATGCATCGCTCAATTTTGGGTCATTTTTCTGAAGGTCCCCCCTTGACCCCCAAATCTTAAAACGGCCGCCATTTTGAAAGGGGGTAGTTTTTTCGAATTTTGGGGGGCATCATTTTTTTCGTCTCTAAAAGACCTTTCAAGTGATGTATCACAAGGCATACCTTTACATTTGACAATTTTTACGTAGGGCCCCCCGAAGCCCCCAAATTTTGGGGTGAGGGGGCCTTGTACCCTTTTTCACAAAAAATAGGCATGTGATACACCAAAAGAAAGCCCTTGGTCTGCCCTTTCAGAAACTTCTTAGTTTTCTAAAATCCAATGATTTGGAGGGTCACAGCGGTCAATCAAACATTGCCCCAAAATTTTTCAAAAATCACCCCTAACTCAGTAAAGGGTGGTTTTTAGAAAAAAAACTCAAGTATAAAAAAGGTTTGTTTTTTTATGCCGTATTAGATTCCAATGTCAAAACATACCCTTTCCATTTGAGTTTTTTGAGATACGGGTACCCACCCCCCTAAATAACCCCCAAGGGGTGGTTTTGGGGAGCTGAAAATATTTTCCCCGAATTCTTTGGGGTCGATATACGTTACACGTGTTTTACCGATTTTTCATATTTGCCTTAGTTTGGCCACAATAAAAGCTTGCCAGGTGGTCTGAGACACCCTGTATATATATATATATATATATATATATTTCAGCCAGTTTTACCGTTTTTATGTCCCACGATCCTGTTCGTAATTTTTGGTTTTTGTTCTTGAAATTTTTCTCAACTATTCGTTGGGTTTATTTCTTGGATGAGTTCGAAGATGGTGTAAATCCGACAGTTAGTTTTCGCGTTATGGGCTGTGTTTGAGTCGTAAAATGTGTTTTTGAGGTTTATTTTTAGGAGTGTTTGTTTTGAGTATTTTTTTGGGGAAAATTTATGTTAGCCGTTTTGTTACGCAGCTTTTTTACTCGAGTCATTTTTTCGTTTTTTGCGTTGTAAGCGAGTTATAGCGATGTGTTTTTGGGGTTTTTTGGCAGTGTTTTTATATGAAGAAATTGTTTTTTTGTTTCAAAAATTTTAGTATATATCGTTAAGGATGTTTTTAGTTCATATGCTCTTTGCCTTGAATTTTCCTTGTGTTTTACGTGTTTTACGAGCTATTTAGTTTCTCATGGGATTTTACAAGTGAAAGACAAGGATGGCGTATTGGTATAATTGCTCTTTCTTTGTTTTACACGTACACTGTTGCTTAGGTACGTTATTTATTTATTTTCTTGTTTTATCAGCTGCTCCTATTCAGATTTATTTCTCATTACCGTTACAAAGATTACACATTTTTCAATCTTTGTACTATAATCTTTTTCTCATGGTCATTTTTATTTAAATGTTGAACAGCTGATAAAAAAAAAAAGAAAATTGAATAATTCAAAGAAAATCATAACATAACCTATTTATTGAAATTTGTGAAAAACTTATATAACCTAGCTTTTATTTCTCACTTGCATTGTAAAGATTACACATTTCTCTGTAGGTAATATAATCTTTTTCACAATCATATTTGGATTTTGAGCAGCTGATAAAATAAAAAAGAAAAATTCAGAGAAAAATTCAGCGAAAATTATAACCTATATTTAAATTTGTGAAAAAATGATTTAACCAAGCATGGAATCTACTTCGTCTTACCGGCCTGCCGGGAGGCATTTTTTTTTCTTTTTTTTCAATCGGAAGAATTCCTCCATCCTCATTACTAGATTATCAAAATATCCGCTAATTTTTTTAAGTCAGTGATGGGAGACTCCTCCGGTTGAGGAAAGATTACAGAACATAGAATTTTCGTTCATTCCAGCATTCCAGTCATAACTGAAGAAAGTGATATTTTGGTCAACCGAAGGAATCATTGATAAATTTAAAAATACCATTTAATACATGTACTAACACGAAAGTGGCAGCTGACTTCCACTCTCACTAACTCCGTATTCTGGCAATAAGTGTTACCTGAATATACTGAGTCATCATTCATAGAAGGAAAGGGACGGTAATAGAATCCTATTTTCATTTATTTTGATGGAAGTTTTTTTTTTTTTTTTTTTTTTTTTTTTTAAAAAAATAATATATTAAAAATAATTTTTAGCGGGAAGACTTCCAAACGATGAGATGATGAGATGATGAGATAATTGAGATTAAAGTCATCTCAGACGCGGATAAACCCTCCAAACACAGCATGGCAAAAGGGAACGGTAAAACAAGCTAAATATTATAAGGATAATGATGGTGAGTGGAATTTTTATCATCTGGGGGAGATTAAAATGAAAAGTTTTTTCGAATAGCGCTCGAGAAAATGGTGCTCACCAGCTTCATTCCCTCGACTTTGAAACAACTGTGAAACTTTACTTCTGACTGCAAGAGAGGATTCGGAGACTTGTTTCACACTTTTTATTCTACTTATAATTTAATTTTAATTTTGCGTTTATTTAATCCCCCCCCCTTGATGATATATCCGTCTCGATTCTTTCTTTCCACGCGTAAAGTCAGGCTAGCAAGTGAATCTTATGAGCGATGATACAGCAAAATTGTCTTTTTCTTCGCGCAAACTGGCGGCTCGCGCAATTCGACAACAATGTTTTTCCCTACTTGAGTCTATCTAGAACAACATGAACGGCTTCAGAAATTCAAAGTTGGTGGGGGGGGGGGGGTTATTGGGAGTAATGACCTTAATTTTTGGTTTGTCATCCATCCATCGATTAGAAGCTGAAGCTCACAACTTTGTTAAATACATCAAGTGTGCAAGTGTTCACTGAGAAAAATTTATATTTGGGGCTAACAGAATTACTTCTATACGTAATAGTTAAATGTTCATTCGCGTATCCTTAACTAGATTTCTGGTAATATTTAAAATACATTTTTCGTTGAAACCAGCAATATCTTCACAGATACCAGAATTCACATTTAACAATTCCGTAGAAGTAATTCTGGTAGCCCCTTATATAAATTTTTATCCGTGTTTAAAACTAGTATTCTGGGTATACATATACTGATTTTTTGCTTTTCATCAAAGTAAACAAAATAAAGTTTCCAGTCACCTCTTTGGTTTACTCGGGAAGCTCAAGCCCCCCTCCCCCTTTCAAAGTCGCACATATGAAGAGCAATAGTTCCGAAAGTGAAGCAGTCACCGACAATCGATTGCTGAACATGAATTCAAATGAAGGAAAAATATTGATGGGTCATAATTTCGAAACGGGCCAAATGGTGTCCCAACAAGATTACATTTTTTAAATAGATCAAATAAGTTCGATGTTTCGATTTTTAAGTCGAAGGAACTTAGTTTTATGAGGAGCAATAGTAATAATTGCTTTTGAAGTTATTTAAATACTAATTTTAATTGTTTTATGGTTCAAAATGTCCGTCGGTTACGTGTCCCCCTCACGAGTTTTTGGTATTTAACTTAAGTTTTTGACCATATTTTGAAGCTGAAATGAATTTTGAAGATAATGAAAATGCTCAAAAAACTCCGTGGAATACGTGTGAACCATCGTTTTTTACGAAATTATTTTTCTTCATGCCATAAATTGTGAGAAATGGTTGTCCCCCGGTTCCAAAATGTCCGTCGGTTACGCACGGATTTTAATGTTTTACAACACCTTAAAAGTTTATTTAAAAGTGAAACTGGGTAACTTGCGATTTTCTCAACCACGCTCCAACGTTCTAAACAGGAATTATAAACATCTGTGCAAATGGATTTTATTTGGAAACTATTTTCACAAACAAATCCGATCTCGTGATTTGCCTATGGTCCTAGTCAGCGGCACTTAAATATACGAAAAAGGTAGGTAAAACAGTAAAGTTCCACCCAGTAATTTTTAATTCAATTCAACTACTTTAATTTGCTTTAAAAATCAACATCAGAGATTATTGTAACAAGTGATATTGTTTTTATTAAGTACTTTTGAAATAGTCGGTTACGTAACCGACAGCGTAACCGACAACCGACAATCGACATGTTATTTTCCATTAGTTCATCATGCGTTTCCGGTTGTTTCTGCGGTACATGAGAAATATCAAAAATTCAGCGGAACCCTTCGGTAAAAAGTATTTTCTAGTAGTACTGAAGGTAAAAAATTACTCATTGGGTTTAAATTTTGACTTGAAATTTTCACGGAGCATGCATGCTCAATTGCCCCGATTTGAAATTATGACCCTGATGCCAAATTGCACTCAAGTGCACTGCACGCGCAGTCGTCGCCTCGGTAAAGGTAAAGCGAGTAAATGATGGTCACCTAGAAAGATTAGTCTGTTTCGACGCATCCGAGCCCTCTGACGATCGATACTTTTCTATAGTTTTAAACGGACAGTGTTGCCAGATTGAGGGTAAAAAGCCGTATCGTCCCCATTTAAATCAATGTAAAACGTACGGCTTTTTCACCCCAATCTAGCAACACTGTAAACGGAGTAGACATGGATACATCGCATTTCACGAGCTGCCACTGCCTAGGATGTTTTAGCATCTCATTGGTTGTTGCATATTTCGGGATTTAAATTTAACACCTTTCTTTTTTTCCTTTTTTTTCAGAGTAATATTTGGAATTTTTCAAAGTCATTTCTGATATCGCTTGATGGAAATGCATTTAACTAGAGTAAATTTACGCAGTATGTATCACATTCAAAACTTTTTCGAATGAAGAAAGGAGAACAGGCTCACCAAGACAAGGATTTTTTTTTCGTCTTTTTTTTCTCTTTTTTTTCTTTAACAAAATATGAAAAATGCTAATTGATATTTTTTCGTGAGCTTCTCCATTTAACCCTTTCTCGATAAAAACTTAAAAACTGCATGCTCTCTAATGTATCTCAAGGCTTTTTAGTTTACGTCTGTTATTGGACAAGTGTATGCCGTACGGCACTGAGACCTCCAGCTGAGGATCGTTCATTTTGTACGCTTTGTACAGAGCTGTCGCTTTGTGTATATTTCATGACATTTTTTAATTCATCATTAATGATATTCCACCGTTTGACCAAAATATTTCACAGTTCAGTTCAGTGTATAACTTTAAGAAACAAAAAAACACATAACTACAACATTTTCTCAAAAAACTGTCAGGATCTCCGTCACTAAACTTAAATAGTTAGTTGATGATTTGACGGTGGTTTCACCGCATTACGAAACTCGAATTACAGACGCGAGTAGTTTCGTTCATTAGTCATAAATTAATCGGCGTAATCTTTTGGTCCATCGGACGGAATATTATAGTGCATTAAAATTTGAAAATGTCATTAATTATCCACAAAGTGGCAGCCAAGGTTCAGTGGCGTAGCTTGCAATTTGGCAACGTTGTAGGGGTGTCCATTTAAACTCATAAAAAAGGTCGAATGCGAAGGTGTTCACCGAACACCCAATCGTTTGATCTTTTTCATGTGTTCAAATGGAAGAACTTAAACGTTGCCAAATTGCACGCTAGGCCACTGCTCAGGTTTCGTATGCCACTGATGGTTAAGTGACATCAGGCATGAAACAATTTGAAATTGAGAACTCGGAAGACTATGCTCGATTTTTTTTTTTTTTTTTTTTTTTTTTTTTTTTAACGCTTTTAGTAGATAAGTTGCTCAGTTTGGCATCACAGCGAGAATGCGATTCTAAAGCCCAGTTCGGCCCGCAAAAGGCTTCCACCTCACCCCTCTCCATCACCCCCATCACCCCATCATCTTCCCCCTCCACTTCATCTCTCCCGACACCAGACTGGTCTCTGAAACTGCCACACCAAGCAGTTAGTTACGATTTCATTTATATAAATGAAAATATACTCAACCATCCCCTTTCCCTCCCCTCCACGCAACCCCCCCCCCCACCCGTTCCCTCGCATCCTCGCATCCTGTCCCTACGCGAGCGCGTTTTCTCAGCTCCTAGATTTGATATACGATGTTTAAATGCGTTACATTCGGGATATATCTCCACTTATCTTGTGTTCCTCCTCCTGCTTTCACCCCCCTCCCCGTCCATTTATTTTTCCACGTCCGAATCAGCCTCCTCCGTATGTCCGCCAGTCCAAATCGACCCTCCCTTACCACCCCCCCCCACCTCCATCATCGCCCTCTCTCTCCCTCCCTATTTTGTGCTGGTCATTGGAAAAATGCGACGGTGGCCCGGACCCGGCCGAAACCCATTCCAATCCCATTTTTCTAAAAGTTTTAATTCATTAATTTCTCGTTTTATACTTTTGTCTCGCGCGGGTTTACCGCAAGTCGCATTTAATTGCCGTATCACTTTGTTCTTACGAGTGAAATGACGTTGCCAGGTCGTTATGAAAATAGTTGGATTCCTTAATTGCACGAGAAGCTGTTCGAAAAAAAGTATAGTCGGGGACAAAAAGAATGTCATATACTTATTTCAATAAATAAAAGCATTGCGGGTGGCCTACCTAAACCAAAGTCTACGGAGTCGTCGGACGTTCTTTTTATCCCCAGACTATACCTGTAAAACGAAAAGTGCACTGTTCCAAAGGAAATCGACTATATAAACAGAATAACTATGCTAATTTCTGGGATTTATCATACCCCGGGTTTTGATTGACCGAAACCATTACGCACTGAAAGAATAATTCCTGTATGCTTTTGCTTATAATATTACTGGAAGCACAACGATAAGTCAACCGAAACATTTTCTAGCATACGTTCACCAAAACTGATCGATGCAGATGTTTCGATCAGAATCTGGTCACATTACCAGAATTTCCTCAAAATGTTCAAACACCATGTACAATTACCAGAAACCCGATAACAGTATACAAGGAAATTTTTTCGGTTGACAAAATAAATATCGTTATGTTTCTTGTAAAATCTTTCTTCATAGCGATCGTAGGAGCAATATATTTATCCGCAGTGTTGAGCTTGTTTCAGAAAGGGGGGAGGGGCGGAACTCATTGGACATTCTCCGGTAAATCTGGAATTTTAATTCCTCCAAATCTTTACAAAACTAGTGAGTGGAACTTTGATACTGTAATTTAAAGCGTGTTCTTCAAAGGAAACCCAATTTTTTTACGCAAACTTTAAAACTATTAGCACCATCAAAGATACATGTAAAATAAAAAAAACCGTAGAAAAATCCTACAGACTACCGGTGAGGGCCGCCTTCACTTTTGAAACCAGCTCTAACACAGCAGGAACTTCATTTTTCTTGTAAAACTGATCAAACTGAGTTTTGAAATCGTCTGATTTCAAAACAGCTTGGGTTCTTTAGCTTTGCTTGAAATTGTGAAACGTTCCGATAGTATATTGGAAAACCGATTAAAGCCATCGTTTCTACAACATAGTACATGTTTGCCCGTACTTCATCAGTATTATTTTTTCCAGCACACGCATAAGACCTTTTTTCCAGTCATAAGAATTTTGAAATTTGAGCTTTGTAGCTAAATTGTGAAGTTTCAGGTAGTTTCATCGACAAAATAATCGATAAACTTTAATCGCGGTGAGATCTGGCAATGCCACTTGGCCGTCTGTCAAATACTTCGCGTATAGAGTGTGCAGAAAGGTTGTACCTCTCTCAGTAATGAATGGGTTTCACTAATCCATTAACCACCCGCTGCTTTAACTCTCTGAAAAGGGTCTTTCCGATCTATAGAGCTACTGACTTTTGATCGGTGGGACATAGCGTGTAAATTCAATCATCAATTTATAAGATAAAGAGGAAGCGACAAACAAGATATCATAAAATAGAAGACGTGTATATGATGTCCACAATACTATGAACAGAGTATTTCCTTCAATTCTTGTTCAAGAACAACAAGTCATAAGTTGCCCTATTTATAAAAATATATAAAGTATGTTTGAGCTTCAAAATAATCAAAGCATTACAATTTGAAAGGAGCAAAAACGTCTAATAAGTCTAAATTTCTACAGAAAATGGGATCAAAATGATTTCGAGCGATGTCTTGAAAAATTGCACTTACTGAGACATCTTTCACATTTCCACATCGAATAGAGCTTATTACTTTCAATTTAGTTTGTATAGCAGGCGCATTTCGAGTTTCGTCTGCTTGCTTCCAACACGGAAAAAAAAGATCAGTGAAAATAACCATACGGATACCTGATTTTGGCACCTGCTAAATGTTATGGTAAACTTGACCAGAAGTATGGTACATTTACCGATACTTTGAGTAAATTCGACTTGCAGTCAGGTAACATCACCCAGTACCTAGTCAAAACATAGTATATTTCTGGCCAAGTTTACCATAACATCTAGCAGGTGCCAAAATCAGGTATCCGTATGGTTATTTTCACTGATCTTTTTTTTCCGTGTACGCAGTAAATGCCACAGTTTACGTAAAAACAATAGACAGTTGCGAAACTCTCTCGTGAAAAAATGGCGATATATCCAAGCCCGAATGTTATTACTTAATTTCAAATCCAAATTCATTTGAGAAACTTCATATTAAAGTAAAAGAAATAAAGTCTCCAATTCCTATGGGTAACATTTAATTTAAATTGTTTAAAACTGCTGCACAGAAAAAACGAAAAAATCACTTTGGTAGCGCTGACAAAACCTTTGGTAGAAAAATGACCCAGCAAAAGACTTTAGTTGGGCCAACCAAATTTTTCATTCACCCAGCAAAATCTCTTTAGTTAAGCGTAAAGAACCTTTGGTTGGCTCAACTAAAGTCTTTTGCTGGGTCATTTTTCTACCAAAGGTTTTGTCAGCGCTACCAAAGTGTTTTTTTCTGTGTGGAAGTGATGGAAATATAGTGAACTCTAACCTTTCAACCACTTTGATTGCCACCAGTTCATTTTCTCATTGAAATTCGAAACTGTATTATATACTTACAGTTGCGAAACTACAGTACGTAGGAATACTACGATTTACAGTCGCAACACTACAGTGTTCGCCGACTTTTCCCCTCTTCCTTTGACATTTTTCTGTTTTTCAGGGTGTAAGGGGAAAAGGAGCAGGCTGACCCCCGAGGACGTCACTGCCTCTGGCTGCGCTAGACTGCTCTCGCACCCAAACGCCTAAATAATCTTTGACTTAAAATAGTCAGAATGCAATCTTTCTTTTCCCTTTACAATTCCTCCCTGTTTTGTGCAGACCCAGACAGACATTCTCTGATCGACCTCTCCGCAAAAACTGGGGAAACCGCATATTCCACCACCCTTGTGAAAGCACATGAAAACATACACGACCACCACAGCACATCACTGCAAAAAAATAGGAGGGAAGAAAAATAAGAGACGTCGACAAATTGAAAATAAATATTTGCTGCCCGGTTATTCAAGTTGTTTTTGTTCTTAGGGAAAGAAAGAAGAATAAAAAAAAAGAGAAAAAAAGTTGCCAACTTCAATACAAAGATCGTCTAGTTGCATAGAGAGAGGGTGGAGTAACAGTCACTGCGAAGAGGGGAGGGGGGGGGGGAAGGGGGAGGATCAGCCGATGCCATTGCCAACGCAACGTTGATGTCGAAGAAAATTCAATTTCTCAAATACAAACCATACTCCTTCGCTTCCCTCGTATATTTTCTCAAATTGGCCGTTGATTTGCGTCCTCCGCATATTCTCTTCCACACTCACCAGATTGAGCGCGAATAATCTTCATTTATTTGGAGGGGGGGGGGTTTCCAATGAAAGTCACATGTTTGCCAAAATTAATTTTAAAGCGTTGTTGGATTGCTCGTAGAGCTGTTATTTATACTTTCGAGAGGTGGTTAGGTTTTTAGGGGATTCAAAAGATTTCTTCGAGGAGTAGTTCAACCCCTTCAAACTGAGAAAAATATTATGTTTCTTACAATAACAGGAATTCCGTTTGGGAAAGTTTTGAACAGAAATCTTCAAATAATCGATTCTCAACACGAAAACTTACCGGTCCAATGCGACGCGACATATTGAGTGAGATAACTATTCGTGCTTACAAGCTATGGTTTTGCCTATACAATGAAATGAAGGCGCGAGTGTATTGATCATTCCAGCTTTCCTCTTCGTCGCTCCAGTCAGTGAATCCAATAGGGTTCTGGCTTTGCTAAGTTTTGAGGAAAAACTTACTGCATTGTATGTTACTATTGTTACTTTCCACGTACTATCGTATCTCCTTCGTAATCCCAGTATTTTACTCCAGACGTTCATTTCAATTTCCATTTAATTGAAGTCGAAAGCTATGTGATCATTCGAGTTTGAAACATTGAAAAAGTTCTCGAAGGATTGATAGCAATTTTGTTTGTTTGTTTCTTGTATGGTTTTAGTTTGCCTGTTTTTTGAATTTCCCTTTGGTTTGAACTTTTTCTTTGTTTTTTGTTTGTTTGTTTGTTTTTTGTTTTTGTTTTTTGTTTTTTTTTTTTTTTTGTTTTGTTCTTTTTCAAAATTTACCAGCAGACACGCAGTAATTAGCTTAGCTTCAGAATAAAAAAAAATAAGATAACCACGGAATCATCCTCGTAATTTGTTTTTTTTAAAACAATTTGTATTTGTTTTCACAAAGGTCTCCATTTTCCTTGCATCTTAATTAGATAAATAAGCATACCGAAGTAGTTTAGCATAACGGGGCTAAAAGCCCACCTTTGTCTAAAATGAGTTCAGCTACACCTCTTTAATTCTTTTACCCATATCACGTTAAATTCCAAATTGTTTTGAGAAAAAATGAAGATATAATGCGGAGTTGAAGGAGATACATTGCAGCTTTAACCACCTTCCGTAAAAATGTCCAAGTGGTTTTAGCCATTTTTGGCTAATCCACGTCGCTGTCGATACAATTAATAACAATATAAATCGTCGTGTCGCGTCAACTCAACGGAAACCAGACAGCAGTATTTGACTAATAATAATACTTGTGCAATGACGTCAATAAATCACTTCCCAGGATGCGGATTGAGAATTCCAAGAGGAAAATCTTCGAAATGTCTTACTAACGAGAGCTTTATCTCACGGCAATGAATTGTTCAAGCTGCAAAGAGGATCCTGGGGCGAAGTTCTGGTCACAACTTTTGATTACATAAATTGACACTTTTTTTTCATTTTCATTTCTCCCTCCTCACTTTACACACCTGAGTTGATATCGTATTATTTGCTACGAAATGACATAATTTGAAGTATCGAAAGAAACGAAATGAGTTTGAATTCTCGGTAGACAGCGCAGCGTAGGCAGGCGGCGCGCGGCGTAAATAATAAAAACCCAACGTTTCATCGTTTCAAAGAAGGGATCTCAATCCTAATTTGGAGCGAATGAAAAGCAGAAAAAAAAGTATAAAGCCCACACTCATTCCGTATTGCGACAACTGACGCTCCTCACTCCTTTACAGGGTTGTCAAGAATCACCATCTCATGTATAAATGCGGATGAAAACTAGCAGAATAAAGATTATTTGGACACCTTTATGATAAGCAGACCTACTTGTATTCCGAAGTTTCCATTTCATCTCTATTTTTTAATGGGTCTGTTGCACACTTCGGCTACAGCGTTTTAAAGTATCAATCCTTATGTAAAAAGCCGAGAAAATAACAATGGCAGCATCAGAAAACACTAAAATTCAGTATTAAACTCACAAATTGCGAAAAACACTAGACACTATTCACCCCTGTATCTTTCCACCACGTGCACGATATTTCGCGAAATTAGCGCGGCACATTCAAATAATCACGGCCGACTATCATCACAGCTGACTTCATAAACAAATAAACAGTAAACACTGACGGCATCTGTTCGAATTCTTACGTTTCAATGTCCTCAATTCCTCACAAAAGGTTGAGAAAGGTACGGAGACCGATATTTGTGTCGAAAACTTATCAAAATAAAACAATAACACACAGGAGTTCCAAGCATGATGATCGAAGTTGGAATCATCCTTGGAACTCCTGTGAGTTATTGTTCATTTTGATAAGTTTTCGACACAAATATCGGTTTCCGTACCTTTCACAACCTTTTGTGAGGAATTAAGGACATTGAAACGTAAGAATTCGAACAGATGCCGTCAGTGTTTACTGCTTATTTGTTTATGAAGTCAGCTGTGATGATAGTCGGCCGTGATTATTTGAATGTGCCGCGCTAATTTCGCGAAATATCGTGCACGTGGTGGAAAGATACAGGGGTGGATAGTGTCTAGTGTTTTTCGCAATTTGTGAGTTTAATACTGAATTTTAGTGTTTTCTGATGCTGCCATTGTTATTTTCTCGGCTTTTTACATAAGAATTGATACTTTAAAACGCTGTAGCCGAAGTGTGCAACAGACCCATTCCCTTAAAAAAAAATCTGATAGATAAAAATGCTTGATATTTTCAGGAACAATAGCTTAACAAAGAGATAGAGAGAGCCTATTTCGTAATCGAAGCGTCACTGTCGCCGATCTATCTGCAGGTCGTTCTTGACCTTGAATGACCTGGAAAAGATCACGTTGAGAATGATGTCTCAGATTCTGTAACCTTCCCATTCGACAACATCATACCACTCGCTATCCAACCAGCCAGCCTCCAGCTTAACCCGCGAAGATTTGAATCTTCACGGGTTAGCCTATTTGACCAAGGTCATCGAAAGGAGTTTATATGGAACCTTATATGAAAATTTTGTTTCTTTTAAAAGTAACTCTTACTCTATATATATGCAATCAGAACGACAACCTAAAATTAATTTGAAACATTGATTACTTCGGGTGTCTTTGGGTCCAATGTGAGTACTCTGGACAATCTTCTGCAACTATACGGCTGGGTTGTGATTGAGATTGTGCGAATGTGCGTCACCTGCAGAGACAAATAGAGACGGAGCACTGCGTTAAAATACATGGCGAAGATTTGAGGCACACTGAATTTTCGGGGATTCAACATAATAGCATGTGAAACAACAGTCAACACCTTGAGATGTCGCATGGTGTTGAATGGTGACATTCGGAAAACACGGGGGGTGGGCGGGAAGTGAAGAGGAGGGTGCTCACCATTCAACACCATGCGACGTTGACCGTCGTTTTGTTGAATCCGCGAGAATTCAGAGTGCCTCTGCTTCAGCCAGTTAGTGCTGCCTCTATATGTGTCTCTGGTCACCTGTGATTGAAAGTATAACCTATCAAAGACAAATCGTGCCCTAGCGCAAAGCTTCAGCTCCAATTTAGTCAGGACTGTTCGTAATAACAGCCAACAGCAGTCGCCTACTGTTCAGTGATGGCCAAAGGACAAAGTTTAGGTTTTTTCATGGTTTGGTTTTGTTGTGTTCTTGTTCTTGTTTCTGTTTCTGTTTTTTTTTTTTTTTTTTTTTTTTTTTTTTTTTTTTTTTTTTTTTTTTTTAATACGCAGAATAACGGTTTCTAACAAATTCGTCGAATAATTAATCATTAATTAAAATGTTGACAAAAAAGCGAAATTTCAGGTAAGTTTCGATTGAACTAGCGATACTCATCATTTAACAGTGTAGCCAACTGTTGGCTGTTATTTTCTCGAACAGAAATGAATCCATTCGACTCACCTCACTTTCACAACACGAGAAGCTACAGAGGCAATAGGCATAGCATATGCTGCGTCTTTATTTGCCTCTGCGGAACATTCGGATCTAGCAAAGACATTATAAAAGCAGACGGAACACTCGCTCAAAAAAGTGTACGGCAGCGTCGTCAGCACAGGTGCAGTGAGGAATTAAGAGTGGATTGAGGGAGGGGGGAGGTGTATATATAGAGGTATACTTCAACATTGATGCCACACGAGAGTGCAACAGGTAACTCAGTTTTATTTTCTTTTTTTCATTATTGAGATATTGTGTTTCTAGTGCTCTATGTTTCTTTGTTATTTTATGGTTTCTTTCTTTAATTTCTTCGGTCTTTCTGCAACAGTGCATATAGCAATGGTGTAACGGTAGGAGACATCTCCCTCCTCCCCCGCATTCATATTTCATTACCCGTCAAAATGTTGCTGCTCAGGGTGACGTCACGTGGTAGAGGGAGGAAATCGTCCGACGTCCGTCTTCCGACGACATTTAATTTGCTATTCTGTCATGAGTTGAATCGCGGACAAGCACACAGTGGATAGACGGAACAACTCAAAAAACTTCAATGTTTCCAGAGTTCCTCTATATTTAATGGCATTTTTCTATGTTCTGTTGCAAACTAAAGCTACAACGCTATGGAGGGTCGCATTCAGAGTAAAATTGCGTGAAAATCACATTGAAAGTATCAAAAGTCTCAAAATCCACTCATAAGCTCACTAAGGGTGTTAGAGAAATCCAAGATGATGGTCAAATAATAGGGGAAACTTGCAAACTTTTGCTTTAAGGGATTGAAGAGTTGATTCTTGCATAAAAACCTGTAAACTTGACGAAGAGACCACTAAAAAGTCACGAAGTTCACTCTCAGATTCGGGCTTACAATTAATGGCGGAGAGACGCAGGTATCATGGACGGGGAATCCTATAAAAAACGAGACATATCTCTGTGTCTCCGTGGAGAAAGTGACATAATAGACAGGAATCTCCCATGATACCTGCGTTGAATCGCCATTACGTACTTGCCGTTATAGCAGTTACGTGAGTTTATTACTAAATTTTAGACTTACTTCGTGTGATTTTCGTGATTTTCGCTGGTTTTTACATTAAACAAAACTATTAATTTACTAACAGCAAAAGTTTGCAAGAGCCCCATTGGGTCACAATGAGGGAGCAACAAATTGCAGCTTTTTCTATGATGAATCTCTTTTCCCAACACAGAAAGTTGCGATTAAATGGGACTCCCCCATTGTGACTCGCTCATTTGACCGCCATCTTGGAATATTCTGCGATGCATTTGTTGAGTTTGTAGATCCATTTTGGCCCTTTCCGAAGCTCCTAACGTTAATTTTGAGGAAATATTACTTATACATACAGATATGGCACACGCCCGAATTTTGTTAAGTTGACTCCGGCCGTGATACAACTGGGCATACAGAGGGATTCATGAAGATTATAGAGAAAAAATTACATTTTCCAAGTTTGTCTGTTACAAAACTGTTCCGTGTTCTACGTTCTACTGTTCAGTTCACATGTTTGTTCCAGTTCCGCAAACAAACACATGAAAATTGGGAAAAGTAATCATTTTCGAACAAGAATTCTGTAATCTTTATGATCCCCTCTGTATTCCCGGTTGTATCACGGCCAGCGTTTCATCCATTTTTCACTTAACACGGGCGAGATAGCTTGTGCCATATCTGTGTGTATAAGTAAGTAATCTTTGATTTTGAGTCATTTCACTCCTTTGAATAGACTCTCGATAGCTGTAGCAAAAGTTTGCAACCGACGAATTCACCGATATCAGTTGATCAAAAGATAACAAACTACACAGTTCAGTTCAGAATATGACTGAAAGGTATAATGTGTGAAATACTTTGATCTGTAATCATCTCTCAACCGGTCGAGTCTTTAACTGTCAGACCATCACCGATAGTTTTTTTTTTTTACTTTGAAGGTAAAAATCTTTTCAAAGTACAAAAAAAAAAAAAAAAAAAAGCATTCAAACTTGAAGTCAACGTGGTAAAGTCAACCAACTTATCCGATTGATGAAAAATAAAGCACTATCCGCATAAGAAAAAAAAGCAATTTTGCAATATAATAAAAAATCAAAAAAAAAAAAAAAAAAAAAAAAATTAAAAAAAATAAATAAAAAAAAAAATTTAAAAAAATAAAAAAAAAGCTGAAAATGAAAAGTGGGCTAGTTCCGGTATCAAAACATACCAATCGAACGCCTCAATATTCTAGATAAAATCGATTCCAAAATGAGCGTGCCCAAGAGGGCACGCTAAAATGCGGATATTTCAATGATTAAAGGCGGTGAGTCCACCGGTTGGGAAAAGATTATACCGCTACGTTTATTTTCGTCATGGACTGCACTAATATAAACTGTCTTTAGTATTTTGGTCAATCACAGGTGAGACTGTTCTTGTTGAATAAATAAGAAATGCAACTTAATAAATGTTCAAAGCGCCTGCTCAAATATTTCGATTTTTCTGTAGCAATGTCCACAAGAAGTCTTTGTTTCTGTTTACTGTGAGGTGTCCATTACAGAGGCCGCCTCGTTCCGAGTGCGAGTGACGCGACGGGAAATGATTCCGCAGCGCAAACACGGAGCAGCGTCGACGTCACGTGACCATTATTTCCGTTCGAAATTGAATAAAGTGATATCCAATGTGCTTTGAGCTTTCCCTACACCATTCGGATCACCCAAGTATCTTCTGTGATCTCGGTTTTTTGTTCTCCCTTTTATTGCTCCCTCTCTTTTCACGAGACAGCTCCTTGCTCTTTGCAGTCGTACGTATTCACCTCCAGAAAGTAGAGGAAAACAAGCAGGGAAAATTCCAACACGCAGGTGTTGGAAAAGCGTGCCACTAAAGTCTGAACAGCTTTAATGCTTTTGCTAGCAATGATAATAATTAGACAGCATTCAACATGGAGCTGATCTCGAGAAAATTGAGTCCAAAGTTGAAGAGCTAGCATTTAAACAAAAAACTTGGAATTACTTACGTTTTGATTTCATTCAACTACCGTGTTGTGTTTTTGCATTTCAACACCGGAAAAGTGAAATTTACTATGTAGGAAAGGTACTTAATTTTTAGCGTTTAAAGTGACTTGGTTCCTTTCTTCTTTTTTTTGGCATAATCACGAAAAACGAAACTCTAAGAGAAACCAAACGGCAGAGTTGGTTTACACTGTTGATTATTTTAAAATCCGTTAATCCGGACTTAAGTCCGTTCCCAATTCTATAAAAGGAACCAAGTCGGAGTTGGTTCCTTACGTGACTCGGATTAAGGTTTAACCTAATCAGAAAAAGGAACCAAGTTCTCATTTTATTTCATCATATGGACAATGACATCAATGAGGCTCACCAGCTCACTTTTACCTGGAATTTTGACGGGAAATAGTTGTTATTATAGAAGAAGCACTTGTTGCTTTGAGATTCAGTATTGCTAGCTCTATCAATCAATAACTCAATTTTATCAAAAATGTCACTCGGTTCTTTTGTGACAAGTGCTGTCAAATTGAGCTTGTTTGGTGAGAAATTATGAAAAAAAAAAAAAATAGATCAGATGTATCTATAAGGAGATGAGTCAAAGGTGTGTTTGTTTTTTGTTTTTTGTTTTCAAAACTTTGGAAGGCTCTAGCTCAGAAGAGAAACATTTGCAGCACATACTCATGTAGGAAAATAAAGTCTTATATATATGTATGTTGACCCCAAAAATACACTCCATAAGTTTGGCACTTAAGTTTTGAAACACCCTGTTCTTGATATTGTGCTCCCCCCCCCCCCCCCCCCCCCCGCCCCCTTCACAAAAGACAACATCTTGACCATGCACATTTTTAAAATCACAGTTTGACTGTAGAGATATTTTCTCTCCCCCCCCCCCCCTTAACGAAAAAGGGGAAAATGGGTCACCTATATCTGATGTTCGTCGTGCGCGTGCATAGGTTGTTCGGCTTTACGACTGCCAAAATGGCTTTCTTTAGAATGCGTTTTTTGGGTTTATTAGTGGATTTTATGACTATTTGATGCCGCCAATGTAATTTTCAGACAATTTTACATCAGAATCAAAACTCTATAGCACTGTAGCAAAAGTTTGCAACAAACCCATTGAAAGCTGAAAAGAGAAAATTATTTGATAAGGCTCGATCTTTTTTACCCACATAAACTATAGACTATAGATATTTCTAAATCCCTCCACCTTTTAAAAGGCTTGTTCAGGGATCAAAAATGAGGTTGCGTTCTTTTGAAGTCAAAAAGTGTCATATTCGGAAAAGCCGTGATTCTAAATAATAAACAGTTTTTTTTTATCTTTTTCCCCGTTTTAGGTGCTGTCAGCACTTATTGCGATTGCCACGATGTAGATACGTAATATGCAGAAATGGAACACTTGCGAATTCATGGAAAAATAATCCTTTAATATGCAGAACTAACCATTTCAAGTGCCCTTTACACATCAAGCATTCTAGGGGTATAGATTAGTAGGTGTGGAGGTTTAAGACGTTTGTGGATTTTAATTCCCCCTCTCCCCATTTATTTTCTTGAAAAGTATCGAAAGTTTACAGTTAAAACTATGCCATTATTCACTATAACGCATTGTCATATTGTTTTTTTTCTGTTGCCGTCGGTCGATATAATTTTTCGTGTTGGAAAAGCAAAGTTCCAGATGGACCTATAGTTTCCAAAATTTGAAGAAGCTTCCAGTGAAAAATACTGTACACGCAACGAACTTTTTAGGATAGGTAAATAAGTTATTCCAGAGTCAATTCCATAGCCGCAGCGAGGAAGCTGTCTGGGGGTGGAAGACACGTGACAGCCCCTCTCACTTTTTAGAGCAATGAATGCGAATTTTACCCCTCTGGCTCCCTGTGTTCTGGATTTTGAACACCTATTTTTCAACAAAACGCCCAAAATGTCCTCAAAAATCCCTTGATTCCATAGACGCTCATTGAGGGGCTTTCAATTTGCCGATCCCCCGGAATTTCAAATGTTTCCGATGAAAAGACCTGTTTAGTGTGACGTCATGAAAAAAATTGGTTCCAAACAAAGGCTCCGTCTCACTCGCTCTCGTGGGTTTTCCCATACGAAACACGGTCCAAATTTTCAAATACAAGTGCTAGTAAACAACACGTTCTTTACACCAGTTGTGTTTATCACACCATTGGGTTCCACGTCCCTTATAAAAATTTCCGGTTGTTTCAAACAAATTTCCGATTGGATATATATTCCCGCGCTTTATTTCCCATAGAAATAATCGAAATTCCATAGAGACAATCGAAATTTGTGTAGATTCAAGCGCGTTGATTATAGCAACGATAGGTCTTATGATTGAAATAAGGCGAAATACATCTATGGTTCTATTCTTACAGTTTTAACACCCACTTTTTTCTTAGTGATAAAATATGAGAACGCTACACAAACTTTTTGAAACATCGCGCATCAATGCACAATCACAGTTATATCGAAGAAAGTCCTATGTTTTGTCCTTGTCGCACTCACAGTTTCTTAAGAGCACAAAATTCTAGGATAAAGGCTCATCAGCACCATCACGGCATGTGTTATACCTCGAACAATAGCTTCGATACGAAGAGAAGTTAGAATGATTGAGTGTCATGTCGGTGATACTCCCATAAGAGACCGTGAGTAAGACAAGGACAAAACGTAGAACATCTTTCGGTATAACTGTGATTGTAAATTCGCTTGTGATCTTTTAGGAATTATGTTACAGTGAAAAGATACTTTAAGGCAAGTGGAATCTAATGGTGCAATGAAATTTGAGAAAACTGTTGGTTAACTAGCATGAATTTGCGTTCGAAAATTTGGATCTGGTAAATCCACGAGAGTGAGCGAGATAGAGCATTTGTTTGGAACCAATTCTGATCGTGACGTCATCACTAAACAGGTCTACTTAAGGATGTGAATGAGCCTCTCTCTTTTCTATACCCCTCCCGCTCTTCATCAATACCTCGTCGCTTCTTTTCGATGTACCCTCGTCAAACAGATTTTGACACTTTTACGACCGCTTAATGCACCGTGAAGAAATCTTGTGACCGATGGAGCCCAAAGGCGAGGGGCAAAGAGGGTTCCTGCGGGAGATGTTTCCACCCCCCTCCTGCCTTGGAATTTTGACTCATAGGTTGGCACAAATGACTTAGGTTGCTGGACCTGTATGGAATTCTCGTTTAAAGGAATTCGACTTTGACGCTTAATAACTTATTGAAATTAACAGGAATACCAAAACTTTTACAATTTTAAGAAAATAGACGCCGAGACCTCCTGGATTGCAGCAATAAATTAACGATTAATGAAACCAGTTTTAAGAAAATACGTTTTTAATTTTTCAAACCTTCCCGCCAAAGGTTTTGCCATAAGCAAGGCATTGAACCTATATATTAGATATGAAAATGAAAACAAGAAGCGTACCGTATATATACGGCACGCTTAATAAGTTCCAATTTTTTCCGTTTTTTTTTTTTTTTTTTTTTTTTTTATTATTATTTTTTTTACGTCAGATTATGCTGGTCCTCTAACAGCACGATGAAGAACCTTTTCGAGCTTTTTAAAAATACAAATTATTATATATAAATTATTATTACATAAAAATTAAATTTAATTTAATTAAAAAAGGTTTTGAATGGGATGCGTAGGCACTGATGATCCCTGACTTTAGCTCAAATAACGTTTCTGATTTGGACCCCAGTACACCCTTGAGAATACGGCAGAGTGAAATGCATGCTCACCACAATAATTGCCTTGCAGACAAGTAAACTCAAATATTATGATCGCGGCTCATTATTTTGATATCAGAACAACAGTGGAAACTTTAGTCGCCTAAAAATGAAGCATTTTAACATAGGTTAGGCTGTTAAAATAGTTTAGATTATACGTGCATCACCACCACCCCCCCCCCGATTTAACATTCTTTTATGAAGGTTTTTAAACAGGAAGGTGGTTTCTGGTTATTTTTTGAAACAAATTCAATCTGTGGTAACAAAAGCGTAATTTAAATAAAATTAAAATACAAGTTGCGCGAAATTCATCATTCAACAGGACGCTGATGTTCCCAGTTGTTTGTGAAATATTTGCGCCATAGTTAAAAAATGAAAAAAACAAAAAACAAACAAAAAACAAAAAAAACAACGACGGACAACTATGGAACTAGGGATCCATTCGGGATGTACTTCTCCTGGGTGCGTATAGGTCAAGAACATCAGTCGGTTTATCAGAGCTGAATAACCAATCAGCGGTCAGCGGCCATGAACCGAAAACGAAGTCATCCACCGGATGGAGTCTCTGCATATCACCACAAGGTACGTTGCATTTACCATACTGATGGTGAAATTTACCATACTTGATATCAGACTCCAAAATCAGTTATGCAGATGGTAAATTCTACCAATCTTTTTCCGTGCCCTCTAAAATATTTAAAAACTCAGTTTTAGCCCTCTGAGCCCTCTCCTCCTCCCCTCCCCCGCGAACACCACTGCCTGGGCCCCTTCCCTAACTCCGTTCTTGACACGTCATTACTTTATGCTTCAATTGAAGTCCAATTGTTGAGGTGTATCACACTCTGAAATCAGCCTCTTCGGTGTTGCCCTTTCCCTTTCCAGAACTATGTTCTTCAATTTTGTTGTTCATTTTAAGCAGGTGGCTCGTTTTAATTGAAAGGTCAGGAGTACGAGTACGTCTCATTGGAGATTCATACAAGGAAAATGGATGAGGAAATGTCAATCGAAAATCTATTTTCCTGCTCTTTATTTTTTAAGTGCTTCAAAGTTAGGTGGTTTAGTACTCGAGCCATGGATACTAAACACACTTCTGCCGAGGATATCTACAAATATTATTCTCTGTTGGTTTTTACTACCTGTGTCAGAGGTATTTGTGTGTAGATCTTTGATATGGGGCAATGCAGGGGTATTTTTTAAAATATGTATAGTACCAATATGCCTATCATTAAGCGTCAAAGTTTTTTCGATTATAGTGCCATGGTTGAAAAAGTGTGTAAGAGAATAATTCAAAGAATTTTAAAGTTTTAACTGCAGAAATGAAACCTTGCAACTCTGTTAGAAATGTTTCAGCCTATCAAAAACCTCATTGATCGATTGCAAATCTAAAATTTTCGGAGGTGACAACATTTTTTTTAAACAGAACTTCTTCGTTTGTTTCGTTGCTGTACTCTCTCTCAGTGTTCGAGCTAACTCTCCTTCTTCTACAGAAAACCTTGACTTCATATTGAAAATATGTAATGACACTCTGAAATTTTCTGACTCACCTAATTTCTATATCTGGAATTGGAACCGAAATTTGCCGATGTCTCGGTTGATTCGATCACTGCACGAAAATTTGATTTCAACAGTATTGATCAATCATCACACGTTTTTGAAAGAAAGCGCAAACCAAAATCGTGTCAAGAATATACTGATTGTATTGAACGATTGTGAGGATATCATTATCCTAATTCGGGACTTCAAAGACCATGAGAACACAAAAAATGCAACAGTTCTAGACGCAAGTGTTATTCACCATGACATTTCGTTAGCCTCTCCAGAAAACCAAAAAGACGATATTTCAGGTCAATGCGACCATTTTTCAATAAATTACCGCAATGATTCCAACGATTATCATTTTTCGCCGGACGATGACAAAGACGTGTTGAATGCAATAAACTTCAGCGAGTCGATTCATCGAGTCCGATCTTTGTTCAACAGTCCCATCTTTAACGGTGAAAATAATTTGATATTCTACGTTTACAAGAAAGATGCGGACGACGACGTGAGCGGTAATTTGCGAAACCTAGATAATAAGCTGGCTAAAAGTCAATCGGAAACAATTCTAAATGAAAAATCGTTGACTTGTGACATCCAGTTGATTTTCAAGTTCATGTGGCAAATTTTCAGAGGTTTCGGAGTACTCATATGTCACGGTGAGAGGATTTGCTACAGTTACAATCCTTTTTCTGAAAAAATCATGCAATATACAGGTGTTAAAAGCACGTACTTTGGTACTTCTGGGTTTTCCATGGAGAATAAAAGTTTATCCATATTATATGTCCTTCCTCCTTATAAAGGAGTCAGTTTCCCGTTAGATATTTACTTGCAACAAGAGGTATTTCAAACGCTCTGCATAAATTATTTCGAAGAATATTTCAATTTTTCTTCGAATTATACTTTTTTCCACACTGAGAAACTAATGTCTGAAGAGGCTGAGCTCCGTTCAGCTCTTGTCTCAAAAGGCTTGAATGTAAATGTTGATCTGATTGTGTTTGAAGCCGGGGTAAGAGTTCCCGATCCATGGCATTATGATTACACGGCTGCTTTAGACACGAGCTCGTTGATGTTCATTGCACCTCGGAGCGGTTACTGGCCGCAATGTTTAGTTTTGTTCAAAAGCTTCACTCCCTCAGTGTGGATGATGATTTTATTTGCGTCTTCGTTTAGTATTTTTATGCATCATCTATTCAGATGCTTGGCTCTGAAGTCCGTTCGACTCTTCTTCAATGAGAGCGAGCTGATAAGCTACGAACATGTCTCTCCTTGTTGGAGTGTCTACTCCTATTTGATAGGTGTTAGTCAACAGAGGTTACTTTTAGGTCGTTTGCTCAGTGGCAAACTTCTTTTCTTAACCACGGTGTTCTCGAGTTTGATTTTAGCTACCCTCCTCCAAAGCGAGATGATAACATTAGTTAGCAATCGATTGCGATACTCCGATATTGATACTATTGAAGACCTAGAAGGATCGGACTTGCAAATCCACTCGACCGACTTGAAGAAAGATCTTGGATTACTTAGCACCGATCCCAACTATCAGTCAATTACCAAAAGACTTACTGATAATCATGTCTACTACAGTAAATTGCTGGTGGAAATATACGATCTTTATCACACATCATTCAACGACAGCTCGGATCCAGTTAGCTCCATGTCTGGAAATGATAAACTCCTTATGAAGCTCACGGATCAAGTGGTAGAACGGCTTCTACGAAACCTACAAGCTGACGCTTTTTTGTGCACTTGCCCTGTGCTGGTCGAGCAAAGCTTCTTAGACGAATTTGTGAAATGGTATACCTATTCTAACGATAGCGAAGTGCCTGACGAGCATGAACTACACTATATTCACGAGAGTATTCTGAGTTTCCCATTCTCTTTTGCATTCCCAAAGTATTCTGTTTTTGCAAAAACATTTAGTGATCATATCCTTCGGTTAGTAGAGACTGGTCACATCATTAATGTATTAAATCAAGAACTCAAAGAGTTACAGCCAACAATACAGCAATTTAACAGAGACCTTTATCCTTATGAAAGGACCATAATTAGACCGTTTTCAATACCTGATTTGGGATCCGGGTTTATGATTCTAACGTGTGGCCTACTTTTAAGTTGTCTCGTTTTTATCACTGAGCTATTGTGCAGAAGTGTTTGATGAGGATCCACGGTAAAGAAAAATGATATTGATGGCAAATGACAAGTCTTTCCAAGAGCTACAAGACCATCAAACATCAAGTATGGTGACACCCCCACCCCCCCTCCCCACCAGTCACAAAGGGGGGTGAGGCCCTTCGCCTTAGACGAGGTACCTAGTGCCCCTATTTTTTTATCGAACGCCCTGAGAGGCTGTTGTGGGTGCTAGACTTTATGCTTGATGGTCTTGTACCTCTTAGAAAGCCTTTTCATTTGCCGTTAAGATCATTTTTCCGTAGAGAAATTCCGTTGAAAAAAAGACTTTTCTAGCTCGAGAAAAAGATCGAAGAGGGGGGGGGGGGCACGCCATCTTAACTGAAAGTAAGCCCCACATTGCGCTTAAATGGGGAGTCGCAGAGATTTGAAACTTGATGGGCTCGTAGCACTTGATAATACATAAGACCTATCATATTCTTACCGCTATTTTAAGACGTTTCCAGCGCGAGAAAAAAATAGGCGGCAACGGCCTTTTAGAAACTTCGACCCCCCATAACTTTTGAACAAGGAAGAGTTAGGAATCGAGGTTTGCGCCATTTTTCATTATTTTTGATGAAAAATTGATTTTTGAAATGTAAACACCCTCTTTTTATTTGAAAAAAAAACGAAGTTGTCCCCCGAAAACCCACCGAGGAGGAGTCACCCTAAATTTTTAAGAGGCTTAAAAGATACTTTGGCTAAAAAAATGGTACTCATTTTTTAACGTTTTTCGAACAAAATTACCGTTCAAAAGTTATGAGGGGGGGCGGACAATTGTTACACACTGTATGGTAATTTTATGTAATTGATGTTGTCTACTTTACTTGAGCTTTCCTTTTTCACTTATTCTACTTTTGATTCGATCGCACCTATTTTGATTTTTTAAGTCTTGAAGGTTAACTATTGAACGATAAGTGTTTTTTTTTTTTTTTTTTTTTTTTAAAATAAAAAAACGGATGTTTGCAGATTGTTTTTGCTAATATTCATCAAAATAACCTAAACGATATTTGAAAAGTCGCAATTATTATGTTCATATATTCATTTACTCAATTTTCCCTTTTTTCGCTTAATGAAACCTATATTGTCCCTTGAAGTGGTTTTAGTTGTTGTTTATGGTGACTGCATGAGCAAATATTTTGGTTGTTTGATCATAGATTGCGTACACAAAAATTCATCAAAATTTATTCAGTCATTATTGATCAACTCTTTTGAATTCTTCACTTATAAGGTTTTCACCTCTTTCTATTTTTTGGTTCGATCGCACCTATTTTGAGTTTTTAAACGGTATTGAGGATTAAGCATTAAACGGTAAGTGGTTTTTATATTATAAGGGAGTTTGCAGATCGTTCTTGCTGATCTTTATCAAATAACCTAAACGATATTTGAAATCAATCTCAATCTCAATTATTATGTTCATATATTCATTTACTTAAAAACCGCTTTACCCTTTTATGGATCAATGGAACATATAGACAATAGTGTCCTTTGAAACGGTTTTCATGGTTGTTTATGGTGACTATATACGTGCAAATTATTTTGGTTCTTTGTTCATAGATTGTTATCAACATTTATTCAGTCATTATTGATTGACCTTCTTTTTATTTCTTCACTCAAGGCTTTCACTTTTGTCTGTTTGTTGGTCCTATTTAGATTTTTTAAAATATCTTGGGGTTGAATATTGCAAGCATAAGTTATTTGTTTTTGGAGTTTGTTTGTAGATTGTTTTTGCTAATATTCATTAAAATTACTTACAATTAGCGATATTTGAAAAGTACCAATTATTATGCTCATATATTCATTTACTCAATGTTCCCTTTTTCCGCTGCATAGAACCTATATTGCTGCCCCTTGAAACGGTTTTAATGGTTGTTTCTCGTGACACTATGAGGAAAATACTTCAGTTCCTTGGTTATAGATTGCGCGTACACAAAAATTCATCATTCCATCCGAGGAAAGCAACCAAAACTCCGCCTTAACTTTCATAACGCCAAAAAAAGTTAGGACCCAGACTCATCAGCCAATTAGAAGCCGTCACATTTCATTTCCGCTTTCACCAGAGTTGACCACGCAGGAATCCATGCAATGGGTCTGTTGCACACTTTGGCTACAGCGTTTTAAAGTATCAATTCCTATGTAAAAAGCCGAGAAAATAACAATGGCAGCATCAGAAAACACCAAAATTCAGTATTAAACTCACAAATTGCAAAAAACACTAGACACTATTTACCCCTGTATCTTTCCACCACGTGCACGATATTTCGCGAAATTAGCGCGGCACATTCAAATAATCACGTCCGACTGTCATCACAGCTGACTTCATAAACAAATAAACAGTGAACACTGACGGCATCTGTTCGAATTCTTACGTTTCAATGTCCTCAAAAGGTTGTGAAAGGTACGGAGACCGATATTTTAGTCGAAAACTTATCAAAAAGAAACAATAACACACAAGAGTTTCAAGCATGATGATCGAAGTTGGAATCATCCTTGGAACTCCTGTGTGTTATTGTTTCATTTTGATAAGTTTTCGACACAAATATCGGTCTCCGTACCTTTCACAACCGTTTGAGGATATTGAAACGTAAGAATTCGAGCAGACGCCGTCAGTGTTTACTGTTTATTTGTTTATGAAGTCAGCTGTGATGAAAGACGGCCGTGATTATTTGAATGTGCCGCGCTAATTTTGCGAAATATCGTGCACGTGGTGGAAAGATACAGGGGTGAATAGTGTCTAGTGTTTTTCGCAATTTGTGAGTTTAATACTGAATTTTAGTGTTTTCTGATGCTGCCATTGTCATTTTCTAGGCTTTTTACATAGGAATTGATATTTTAAAACGCTGTAGCCGAAGTGTGCAACAGACCCAATGCGATTCTCGTTTACTTTTTCGTATCTATTTTCCCTCTGAGGAGTTCGCGTTGATTTCTCATGTATAGATAAACATAACCTCTCTGACCGTAGACGAGAATCATACAACTGAGAGACGAAAATGAGAAAAAAAAACAAACGTTTGCGGTTTCAGTAATTCGATGTGTAACGCGAAACGGTGAAACTAGCATCTCCGATTGGACAATTTCAAATAGGGCACTTTTGCACAACGGCGCACGGTGGATCGAGTCAATGGCAGGGGTCGGACATCGCGCATCACGCACTTCGTTTCCTCTAAGTATGGACCTTTTTCGAGCATGTAATTCCCCAGAAATTTGTGACCTTATGTATTTTTCGTCGTAGAATCCGTTTTTGATGATATTTTTCGCAATTTATGAGTTCTAAAATGTATTTTGACACATTTTCTCATCATTAGTGGATACGATTTGCTCAAAACACACATTGCACGCGTCTAATGCGGTACTGAACGGCTGAAATAAGCAGATAATAAGACAGTAGGCGGTTTTTGTAGATTCGTGGCGTATTTATACGAGGGGGAAGGGGGGGGGGTCACAAGTAGGCGGTTTTTGTAGATTCGTCGCGTATTTATACGAGGGGGGGGGTCACAATTTCCTCACTACTAATGTCACATTATTCCTTTGCTAAACAATTATCAACTTAATTTTTCTTAATCCCCCCACCATTTTTTCGTTATACGCCCACAACCCAACATACGCGGGACAATATAACGATGATTTTTTTTTTTTTTCAGTCAAACTAAGAATTTTTACTTCCTCGTTTTTCTTTCTGTCCGTGTGGATCTTTTGAAACTCTTTAACTTCAATTTTTCTTGTTACATTATAAATAAAAACACGGAAAAGGGGGAGAAAACTTAGGTGCATCTTTTTATTACGACAAATTTTCAAAATCAACAAATAAATTCAATCAGTCTTCTCCATCATTGTCTCTTTCATTGTGTCTTGAGGGTAAACCTTCAGAAGTGCAAGTGCCTCTGGGAGATATTCCTTGGCCTTCTTCTTCTTCTGTCCACAATAAAATTCTGAATTAATCAATTTCAAAGAAAACATGTGGCACTCATCAGTCAAAGTTTGTTCGTCAAACGAAGTTTTATAGTTTTTTATAATGAACGTGACCAGATGATCACAATCATCAAACGACTTTTTATTATGGTAGAGTTCAAAAATAAATTCAATTAGTCTTCTGCATCATCGTCTCTTTCATTGTGTCTTGAGGGTGTCATTGAACAATTGCAAATACGTAAATAACATTATTAAATATATTAAAATTGTCAAAACAAACGGCAAATTTAACATATAAATTAAATAAACCAAACACTGAGCTTGTAACACCAATTCACCTATTAACTATAGCTGAATGCACGTAGGGAACTGAATTCTTGTTTATTTTCCACCAAAAATTCAACAAATTAGTGAAAATTAGTTATCAATTGAAGACTTATCGAGATTGGAAGATATCTTGTGATGCGCGATCTTTGTGATAGAAGGAAAGCGAGATAAGCTTCAAAACGCGCGCGACTTGCTCTCATTCAAACGAGTCGTTTGCTCAAATTAGCGGGTATTAGCGGCCAATTTTTGTTGGAATACATTCCTGAAGAGGTGTAGAAAATAACCCAGAAAAGCATTTAGGGGACATATGGGGACATTTTTTTGTAGAGCTTTTCCCCCCTTTTTTTCACAATTTTTTTTAGCGAGTTTTCAAAGTATTTTTTCTCCCCTTATAATAATGACAAAAAATATCAACGACATGTGAAAATGTTCTTCAGAGGGAGGGCAGTAAGCCAGTGAAATCGAAATTTTGATTTATATTTTCAAAATCTGATGCGAAAGCAAAAGTAAAACTTAAAAATCAGACGGTAAATTTCATATTGCCTACCTTGTCAAGTTTAGGCAACCCGCACGTCAAATGAGGGGGGTGAAATGACCTATGAACCATGGATACAGTCCCTGTAGATGTTTGACTACTAGAAAACCATAAAAAATTATTGGAAATGTGACCTTTTTTTTCCTGCCCATGTCCGACCCTCCCCATTGACTCGATCCACCGTGCGGCGCGGCGCGTCGTCTGTTGATGATAGAGCCGATGGGATGAGATGAACGAGGGGGAGGGGGAAGGGTCCTTTGCTTTTAGAGCGGACGTATAAATTGCTTCGAGGTGAGCTGCGAAGATACAACCTGCCTGCCGGTCAATCCGTCTCACAAATTGTATCTGGGGATGTTTCAGGGGTCACGTAAACGGATCTCCGCACCAGACGTGACGAGTGTGGAGATTGCCGCTTTAATGATCACCCGAAGTGAAGTGAGCTCATCCCGAGGAGCTTTCATTTCGAATCCATGTTAATTTTCACGCTTGCCCCCCTAACCCCTTCCCAGTGGCGTCGCGTGCAATTTGGCAACAAAGTATTCTATCCATTTAAACTTATGTAAAAGATCGAATTCATGGGTGCGCACAGTGCACAAGGAAAATTCGATATGTTTAATGAGTTTAAATGGAGCAGTTGCATTGTTGCCAGATGGCACGCGACGCCTCTTCCCCTTCCACTTGCCCAAAGTATTTTGTTTCAACACTTAGCACCGTGTCTCGGATGTCTCGTCTCACCCTTTTCTCTTTTTTTTTTTGGGACATCCAAAATGAACCGCAACCTTCACAGAATGGTCCTTTCTTTTAAAGTGACACGGCTACCTTATTACTTGATCAAATGGTGGATCTAGGAATTGATCCTTTCTCTCTTTGTCCTACGGCGCGGCGGCCTTTTTACGGATCTTACGCAGAATTTATCCGGTCGGTATCAAAGTTCTATCGAATGTTTAAGTCAATGGCGTTTCCATCGCTGGATGCGGAAAGATTCTAGATCAGAGTATTTTCTTGGATTATAGTCACACTTGAACTCTTGAACTGTATAAAAACTTTTTGTCAACGGGATGTATATCAAAGGGAGATTAAAAACGTTCCGCTTAAGATCTCAAAAACGGCAACTCTGGTTGCTGGCTCACAATCAGTATCATATACCTGTCGAACCCATTTTGGCTCATGGACTTTAATTGTGCTCCCCAAATGTATTACAGGGCTCATAAGTTAAATGTTAGTTAGGCAGGAATAGCAATGAGCTCTCTACACAAAAGCTGTATCTACACGAGAGTGCTGTTCCATCAAATTGGTTACTGAAGGACTGTGTGTGTAATCGCTTTTCGGTGAACCAATGAAATATCGGTGGATTAAAAAAAAAATAATAATAATAATAATAAAAAAAAATAAGTAAAAATAATTTATTTGTTAATTATTTAATTTGACAATTTTATTTTATTATTTAATTTAATTATTTTATTTTATTATTTTTTTTAATTATTTATTAATTTTATTTTATTTTTAATTTTTAGTTTCCGCAAAATGGCAACCCTGATGTGTCTATTTAAAGGTGTGTGTTCGCAAAAAACAGATTAGCGAGGGCAAGTGACTTTCACCTCTTCATCTATCCTTTTCGAACACATACGATCAAACGGGCAAAGAGGGAGGAGGATATATTCCTGGGTCCACCTTTGTGCTAATACCGGATTTTTTGATCATGTTTCATGGTCCTGCGGCATAACACCACCACCTCACGTTCTTTCCATTGAGAAAACGAAAAGTGACTCTCATTAAATCCTGGTTGATGGGATTTTTCTCCAACGGTTGGCAATTCTGAGATCACCTCGGTTTCATTCGAGATAACGATGTTGTAATTTGGTGTGAGACAGTTACGAGTATATGGGAAAGGTGCTGTTCCCTCGTATCTGTATCGAAAAATATAATACGACAAATGGGTTTGATGCGAACTTTTGCTTCAGCAACTCAAACATTTGTTCTAAAGTGAAATGACGCACAATAGATCGAAACATAAAATTTTCCGGACAAAAGTTTACAAATAAAATTCTAGATTGAATGAACAATAAACAGCGCACAAACTGACAAATGTGAGAAATAGTTCATGTTGGAGCTTCAAATGTGTCAAATACAACATGGTTTCTCCGAGAAAATATCAACACTGCTGGCCGATCTTTGAAATCATTAGATAAGGCTGGTAGACTGGATAAATGGGAGGTTGCTATTGGTCCCTTTAAAGAGTTTATCAAAAAGAAGAGCTCTTTAACCAAGTATCCCTCCGCTCCATTCGATAAGCTATCGGCTTTTATTAGCCTTTAAAGGGACCAATATCAGCCTCCCATTTATCCAGTCTACCAGCCTTATCCAATGATTTCAAAGATCGGCCCGTTGAAATGGTTTTCAAGCAAAATACATACAACATTTTTTTTTTGTCCAGAAAAACTCATGCTTCGATCCACTGTGAAAAGACAAAATAAAACGATGAGTGTAAACCCGGAATTGAAAAGTTCTTCGGAAAAACCACTTATAAAACAGAGGGTATGCTCGTTCTGTAAAATTCATACTTCAAAGTGAGCTATTGTTTGTGCTTGCGATGAGTTAAACAAGTTCTGTTTAGTTGTCGAATAGTCTAAGTTCCGATTGTCTGCAGGTATAAGGGAGAAAAATCCGTTTAACTCATCAGAAATACACACGATAACACTTTGAAATTTGAATGTTACAGAACGAGCATACCCTCTGTTTTATAAGTCGTTTTTTTCAAAGAACTCCTCGATTTTGAAAATTCACCGTGACGCACAGAAGATGAGCTAACGGGAAGTCGTTTTCAGATACAACCGCTGGATACTATATTCAGAAGAAATTAGAGTCAGAAGTGAGTAAAGATAGAAAGAAAGAAAAGATAGAAAAACGTATAGGCTTTAGAGGAAGAAATAAGGGAAAACAGTGAAAACTACGGAAAAGATAGAGAAAGGTACAGGAAAAGTTAAAGGGAGGAATATAGGGGAAAGGAAAGGAATTTCGGAAATTCAAAACTCTTCCAAACTTATACGTACAACCTTTACCGTATATTGCACTGGGGAAAGAGCACTTTAGACGAAAGGAGGTTTTATAAACATATTGAGCCAAGCGTGACATTAAGCAGACTCTTCGCTCATTACGTCATGTCACGCGCGTCACAGGGGCCAGGACCCGAGTACCTCGATACCCGAAATGAGATGAAAAGTTTCAATTAATGACAACGGGTGGAGGGGGTAGAGGGCGGGATGGGGACCCTTTCTTTGAAGCATGAGCGAGACTTTGAATGAGAACGTGATAACTCCAGCTTCTTAATTACTTTCCGATGGAGTGCTCCGTGGCTCCTCCTCCTCCAAACCCGGAAATTTGCTCCTAATTTCACAGGTACAGGTATAGCGAACAGAATATTTTGATCGATTCAATTATTTCATCCATTCAGGCACGGGGAGCACAGTGGGCCAATCAACTCATAAACGGTGCCGCACCTATATAGGATAATTCTTTTCTCTTTTAAAGCTCCTTTCAGGTGAAATAAGTTAGACAGTAAGTATGAAAGGAGGAGATTTTACCCCCCTTACCTGTCCTAGAGTCCCTTGAAGAGAATTTTGTTAGGGATTACCGACATGAGCTCAACGAGTTCTGATTGGCTGCTGATTTAACACGGGCAGGTCCATAAGATGACGACATCTAGCGGTGACTCCTGAAAACTATAGCGGTCGATTTGCTATCTTGCCAATGTTAATTTGTCTACTCCTTTGGAGCTTCATAAAAATCATCGTGTCGACACTCTCTAACTAAACCATCAAGGGACTCTAGCATGTCCTTGTCTAACACGCACATGTTAAAAGATAGAGAGAATCTCTCGTAGCGCTAATGACATCTATCTCTCTAATTTTCGATTTTGGATATGCAAGGGATGTTTAAAAAGTAAGGGCCACTTTTAAGACTGACGTACACTGTAAAAAAATGTCACTCCCGAAGAACTGAATACGGGAACGGGACCAAATTTAACAATATCGTTATAGAGTGAAACCAATAATTAAATCCAAGTATAATTTTATTAAATTCACACTAACGCTAGCGTCAAATTCTGCCTAGTATTCAAGCCTTTGTAGAGTGGTTTTTTTTGTTTTTTGTTTTTTTGTTTTTTTTTTGTTTTTTTTTGTTTTTTTTTGTTTTGGTGTATGAGAATTTTAATCAATAGTTTGACAACACTGCACTGTGATGATAACCAAGTAAATCACGCTCCAAATACACAGAGTAGCATTATGGTAGCGCGCGCGGTGCATGCCGGGTGCGACTGCGCCTCTTCCCGCTGACCAATTCCAGCTTTGCTTCTCGTAAAAGAGACCAGAGGCCTTATCTTGTAAATTCAAATTTCATTTCGAAAAGCCTCCTTTTTCGACGCGACGCGCTGCCATCCAGTACAGCCTGTGAAATAAGTCTGAAATCGAATTATATGAGCGTAGAGAGGGAGCGGGGGATATGAAATTCTCCGGGGGTGGTTGGCGGGGTTGGAGGGTGAAACAGCTTTTATAATTAGTTCGCAGTCTATTACAAATATAATTTTTTTTCTTTCTTTCTTGGATTTTTTTTATTATTATTATTATTATTATTATTATTATTATTATTATTATTATTATTTTATTTTTAAGGTCGGAAATTGCCGTTTGTAAGATTGTTACAAATTGCTTTCCACGCATCGAGCTTGAGCTGTGTGACCGCGGCAAGGCGGAGTAGGGCAGATGAAAGAGTGGGGGAGGGGGGTGGGTCGGAAATAAGAATGAAACCTGCGCGCGCCCTCGCTCGCAGGAGAGAAACAATAAGTTTCCTTAATAAAGTTTCCCCATCTCCGCTCGCGCTTGTGTTCGCCCGCCTAGCCCTTAGCGCGCGCTTAAATGCAAGAGGCTTCTGCATTGGCGCGCGAGTAAAAGTCTCGAAGCTTTTGTTCTTCGACGCGCGCGTGTGTAGAAAACCCGCGAAAATGCGAAACTTAATATTCAGAGACGCGCCGCGAATAGAGACAGTATATTTATATAGCGGCTGGGCAACGGAGCGAGTGGTTGACATGGTTGTCGCGCGGACTTGGCAAAAAAAAAAAAAAAACTGAAAATACAAAAGGCTGTATTTTCAGATGTACGGCTTTCGACCGTACATTTTCCGTAAGAATCAATGTAAGGTATACGGCGTTTAACTTTAAATCTGGCAACACAGAAATGAGAAGTACATGGACTTTCAAAAGCGCAACAAATGTTGCCAATTTCTGAGGAGAAATGCCCAATTCCCCTATTTTACCATGGGGGACGTAAGGAGAAATTGAATTTTCTAAAGTGATCGCAGTTGCTAAATGGAGGCAAATAGAAACCCAGCGCAGAGCTTGCGATAAGTGTGAACCTTTTTTCAACTTTTATGGTCGGGATTCATCGAAATAACAGCCAACAGCCATCTACTGTTGAGTGATGGATAGGTTAGCATACATTGGCAGCGATCGTTGATTGTACTAGTCTTAACTCTCTAGGGACTCTAGTTTATAGTTTATAGTAGGCGAGGAAAAGGTGAATTTGGACTTGAAATCTGGAAGCGCTGGCTCAACAACGAGTGGGGGCAAGACAAAGCAGGGCTTAAAGCGGCAACGTAAACGTTACACTACGGCAAAAATGCTTCACGCGTCTAGCACTGTGGGCAGGAACTATCGATAGGGAGGTCAAAAGTCAGTATAAATGAATATGTGTATAGCACCTAAAATTTAGCACGCAAAAGCTTTCAAGAAATTACACCATCTAATCCAACCACTTTTCACAAAATGCTGCAGAAATGAAGAGTTAGTAATTACAGGCCGATAGTTTTGATAACTTTGCAATTTTACAGCGGTTTCCAACCAAAGAGCTGCTGACACTTTGGGGACAAAGCGGAATAATAGGCAAAAGATTCGGTTTTGGGAGGGATCTTTGGTTCTTATATGACTTTTTAAAAAGGGAGTCATTTTTTACGTTAAAAAAAAAAAAAAAAAAAAAAAAATCTTATTCATTCGAGTGTCGCCTTCTAAAAAAACCTATAACTCTATTTTGGGAGTCAGGGGAGTTGACCTATCTCCCTTCACCCCTTTTTGAATACGCAACTATGTGGAGGTCCATGGGGTATCCTATACCTATATGTAATATCTCAACTTATTGACTGTACGACAGTATTTGTACATTTTATGGGTTTTCATCTTTTGATCCATAATACATTCCAATTCCTCAAGGTTATCAGATCAGAGATATCTCAAGGTTAGATTCCCTGTTTGAAAGCTAGAACTTTAGACTTTTAAGGCATGGCTGTGCTATGGCTATGTCTTCTAAATGCGAACTATAAATCGGCTCAGCTAGAGTTTCAAGCCCATTGCTCTAAAACGTAAGATAAATGTCCGTGTCTTTCGAGTAGCTGCATCCATTTCAAAACTTAGTTTTTCTGAATCATACCGATCTCCTCACTTTTACCACTTTTTGGTCCACGTTGCTAAATTATTTAGTAGGAAAATTAGAGCCTAATTTTAATTTTGAATGAAAATTGAAGCTCCTATCAGAATCGGCAACTTTAAATACGCGATTTATCGGATACATCTTTTGAAATTCAAAGCACGAAATTAAAGTTTGCTGACAATGAGATAAAGGTCTCAAGATCGGTGAATTTTTGGGCGAAGCTCTGTTTTAATCGATACCTTTACTCATGAAACTAGCTCTAAAAGCGAATTTTTGCGAATGATCTAGCGAGCATTCTTCACGTGCTGGATTTGTTGGAGACCAGCAAGCATCAGGCTCATTTGGACCTCCCTTCACGTGTGAGGTACATAAGTAACTCCCAATAATTACTTCGAAACGCACCAGTCATCACTCAGATGAGCCCCAGAAAACGTCAGATCAAAATCGGTAGATCGGGTTATCATGCAATCCACCATCTATTATTCGCGAACAGACGATTCACCTATTATTAGAACATAGAAAAAGAGGACTGGTTGAAGATACCATGTATGAATAGCTGATTCTCAGGTCTGCCGGATGTATGGTAAATTTAACTAGATTATGGTTAGATATCATGCACCATCAGGTAACTTAATTTACCATTAGGTACGTTGCATTTACCATGTTATCGTGAAATTTACCATACTTTCTAGCGGACCCCAAAATCAGCTTTGCAGATGGTAAATTCTACCAGTCTTTTTTTCCCCCCGAGAACCAATTTGACTTAAAAAACTACCTGGATTTTGCCCACTGTGCGTTGGCTCAAAGTTTTGATGAAGTTGTTGCGATTTTGTTGCGCGCATAGCGGACGACGAGTTGTTGGATGTTGGTTGTTGGTTGTTTCGTTTTACAAGTCGAGGCGCGTCCGCGTTCGGAAAACGCGGTCCAAAAGCTCGCGCCCTCGCTTTAATGCATGATGAAATAAGACCAACATTTATTCTGATTATAGCGCGGGCCACAGAGTGAGCGGGAGGAGAGGAGGGGGGGACTCCACGCCTCTTGCTTCCTAGAAAACGGAGCGTCCTGCATCGAGACTCCTCGAAGGGAAATCGCGTTGCGGTTTTCTCGGACGGAATCGGACTCGGAGAGGTCGAGAGATGAGCCAAGAGGTCACCAGATTGTGCATAGAAATCTTCAAAATTTATTTGAGTCCCTAAATTGACTCAAATGTGGTTGAATCGGAGGAATAATAGATATTGCAGACCAGCAGGCCGATCACAAAAGTTTGCGTTAGACAGACAGTTGCATCGGTTGCAAGGGCCTGTTTTTTTTTTTTTTTTTCCTTTAAACAAATGAAAGTATAGTCAATCAACTGAAAACATGGATGCCTTTGGTTTCTAACTAAGTTTCGTAGTTTCGGAGATCCGGTTTTGGCCCAAAATACATTGTTTCAAATAGGAATCCCACGTTTGTGACGTCACAGCACACCCGTTTTTGTTTTTTTGTTTTGTTTTTTTTTTTTTAACTTTACACTTGTATATCAGTATCTTCAAAACCCGGACAGTTGTATAAGTGACCAAAGTCACTTTTGTTTTCAGCTTACCAAGTAGGTACTTTAATAGTTTTCTTTATAATAAACCCCTCATTCCAAACCCTTGCAACTGCCCCATTAAGAATATCTAGGGGTGAGGTGTGCCGTTTATTTCAAACCGACCCTTTTTTTCTTTCTTCAACTCTTCCGTTGTGTTTGACCCTTTGCTCCGTTTGACCAAAATGTGATGCACTCATGTTGCTTTCCGTCTTTTTCGTTTGTCTCTTTTCCCCAGTCCGTGCCTAGTACCTTCCGCGGTGGGCCCGGATTCCTCTGATGCTCTCTTACCACCCCCTATTTCCGCAGGGGTGGTTTTACTTTGATTTTCTTGGCTAGGACACACTGGTTAAGTCCCCACAGACCCAATCGGAAAAGTTTCTGTCCCCACAAAAGGGGGTATACGTGTCCACACACACACAAACACACAACAGATACCCCGTCTATTTGAATACATGCGTTAGAAAAGAAGAGGAGGTGCCCCGATCACATGACCATTCGCCCTCATTTATTTCTTTTACAGACACGTACACATGCATTAAAATGGGAGGCGAGAGAGAAAGGCAGACCTGCTGTTACACGATGCTCGCTTATCGGTGGAAATAGAATTCTCTTTGACATCGTCCATTGAGAGCGTTCGCATGTTCCAGCGTTTGAAGTGTTTGGTGCTCAGCGATGCCTAGCAAATAGTATAATGTTCCATTTTACTGAGATAATCGATTAATCGATTCATTCTTCCCCTTATCAAAAGGAGGGGGGATAACGAAACGTTTTTCATATCCATCCTCTTTTTTTTAAATCGTTTTTATTCCGAAATTGTTTGGTTTCAAGTCTGTTTGTCCTCTTCAAAAAATACTTCGGCCAAGAGGTCTACTTTTGTTTGGGCCATACGCAAAAATAGCCGACAGATATGAAGTCTACATACTCCATGAATGTCCATTGTCTGCAGTGTTGAAAACTTTACAGTTTAAAGTGAGCATTTCTACAAAGTCTACCTTGGACAAAGTTAACCCAACAAGAAAAATTAAAAACGTCCAGTTCCAACGTCAGATTTGCAGGCTTATAATTTAGAAGAATTCTATCTTGCGAATTTTTCTCTCTAATGGGCACCATCCAGCGGATTGATAAATTTCCGACTATTCCACCTTCAAGATTATGTACTTTATTTTTTTCACTCTATAAAATATGAGAAAAATTATAGAAGTGGGAAAAGATTAAACGAATATAATCCCGTCGATGTTCAGATATTCCGGATAAGATTTACCATTCCAACATATTGATTATGGAGGTAAACAGAAAACAGAATCACAGTGACAACCCGATTAGCTTCCTGCTTGAATTAATTTCACGAGTACCTTCTTTCGGAACGGAAACACTGATACAAATTAATATTAGGCCCGGTCGGATCCGGTCTGATCTAAAGTCCGTACTAATCCCGGGCCTAAGTCATGTTCGCCTCAGTGCTCCCACGAAATTAACTAGAGCGGCCGGCTGCGGTGGTTGCGGTTCAGCAGCGGTTGACTGGACATTGCGTTGCTGCCAAATTGATACATTTTTTAAAATCCAAATCAATCACTTATCCGGTGTCCAGGGTCCAATCATCCGACTGCATGCATGGCGAAAAACTTGCAGATTTTACCATCTGCATCGCTTATTTTGGATTCTGCCAGAAAGTATGGTAAATTTAACTAGATTATGGAAAAATGTACCACATTAAAAAATGATTAAAAGGACTAAGAATTCAAGGAATAAAATTCAAGGATTGTTCTTCAAACAAGAGCAATACAAGTATTGTGTGGTATAGAATGTGCCACGCACCTGCAGATAAATGTGCTAAATGGCAAAGTGTGTGTGTTGCATATTGCATAAGTGTTCGCCTCAGTTTCTTAATCCGCGATAGTGCGTATAACGATAGTTTGGTACTCACAAGCAGTTAACGGGGTTCCATGACAAGTGACTGCTACCGAAAGGGGCAAAAGAGGTCGGATAGTTATAAACTATCATAAAATCCGGATGTCCAATTAGCAAAAGAATTTGCAGTTCGTCCAGTAAGAGTACTGTCATTCAAAAATTGTTTTAAAGTAAAAACAGCATTTTGCTGTTTGATCCAGCGTCACTCAAAGAGTCAATCAGAGTCATTCCACCGTAACTGGTCCACCGCAAAATTTTAAAAGAACATTTTTCATACTAAAAATCTTGATTTGTAATTTTTTTGGTGGGTAAGGAGTGGTTGACAAATAGCCCTTCCCATCCAAAAAAAAGAAATAAGCCACGCCTCCATGGGCGCCCGCAGAAAAATTTCCAAGGGGGGGGCAAAATTTTTGAACCCCAATGGAAGGTCAAGGGGGAATCCCAATGGAAGGTCAAGGGGGATAGTGTACAATTATTAAGCCATTTTAGGTGTATCCGAATAGTAATAATAATTTTGACGTGTTTGATTTTATGAATAAACGGACAATAGATGATAATAATGGTAAGTAAATGTATAATTCTACTATTCCTTGCAAAAAGTGAGTTAAAATTACAACTTAAACTAATAATAAAGTTCGTCAACTATATTACTCCTTAGATTCACATTTCATTTTCTTTCGGTCCTTTCAGTTTTCTTCGCGAAATTTTGACTGTTAATTCCAGGGGGGGGGAGTGCCCCCCTTGCCCCCCTTGCCCCCCCCCTGCGGACGCCCATGCATGCCTCAGTGTATGAAGAATACAATTTTCATATATTCCAGGTGGAGCAGTTATGATAGAACCTATATCATTTCAGCGAGCCTGCAGGAGCAAGTTTCTGTAATCTATTTTATTCAGAATATAGAGCTGTTGGTTTTACAATGATATTCAGCGATGTCATCAAAAAAATACAATTTGTTTGCTGTCATATAATGAGTCTAGAAATGAAGTTTCGTAATTTCAAGAGAGCGCATCATTATTTTTGGATTATTTGACTCAAGGGTCGATTCTAGAATTCGCTGTTGCAGAAATTCGCATGAGATCTGACTACGATTCGTCCCTCATTGAGACGGTTTCCGAAGCCCATAAATTACGGGGTGCGCTCGTCCGAAGGAATTCTCATGTATATCATTATATAATGTTGACTCCAAAGAGTATACCCGGTTTTATGCTAGCTCCTCTTCAGGAATCAAACATAAAATACTTAATGCGCTCTTTTGAGGATTACTTAATGTACAGTCCGAATGCTGACCCTTTCAAAAAAGCATACCTGATATTTTTGGAGCCCCTCTTCGGAAAAATCGCGCTGGCAACCCTGGGCTCTGGAGAAGAGTCAGAGACTCAAGATCAGTAAGCGCGAGTCCAATTTAGGCCACTGTCGGTTGTTCCGCTTTTCCAAAACCGAGTCGTTTATTTATTTAAGTTTGCCTCGCCCGAGCCCGTGGAAATATTTGCGTTTGTCATGCGGTGCGGTGCGGTGTGATGCGGCCAGCCAGCCAGCCTACCCTTTGCGGCGCTCAGTTTACGAGATTTGCTAATCTTTGCTGGTTTGCTAGTCCGCATCTCTTGCAGATCTGTTTATTTGACTTTTCCATCCGATTCGGGTTGTCAATCGTCATTATAAGCTCGGAAACTGCCTATATATTCGCTATTTTCCCTGGCAAAACTGGTCACGAAAGATCACTTAAAGTTGTTCCAAAAGTCACCTTAATTGGGTGATATCATCAAGAATTTTACTATTTATCACCTCATTAAGGTGAACAATTGGAAGAATTTCAAGTGATCTTTAGTGACAAGTTACTCCAGGGTTAAGGATACAGCGTACACCTATACCATTCCAAATGAAGACACGCCTATCGCCTGTCCTGCTCCTGCATTCTTTTAATTTGTCTCTTGAAAATTACATTCCATGGACATCTATGAGGTACAAGTAGTTGCATAAATCTTGGGTCGAAGATTTGACGCAACCCGCATTACATCTAACCAAAACCACTCTATACCTTTTGAGGAACGGAAAGAAAATAGTGGCGTTGCGGTCTCACGTGTAATGTGGGTTGCGTCGAATCCTTGATGCAGGACTTATACTTTTAAGCATGTGCTAGTACATTCAAAGACAGCAAGAATGTCTGAAGACTCCTTAGGTTTTGACTTGAGTTGCGGCCACATTTAATAAAATACAATGATATAAGTATTGCAGGTAGCCTACACCCAGGAGTCGTCTGATAATATATCTGTCATCAACTGTATACGTTTGAAGAACTGAAGTGAAAAAGGAGGAAACTTCATCTCCACGTTGCACTAATTTTGCAACTTTGTCTTTAGCTCACAAGGAGTGAAATAAACGTATACAGGGTGTCCCAAAATTCATAGCTAACCTTTTTACCACGTATTTTTGGGGTCAAAATAAGACCTTTTTTCCTATAAACATGGGTCCGAAATTGTTGTCTTTTCGAGTTACAGTGTTGCAAAGTTTTCGAAAAACAAATTAAAAACTTGTCATAACTCCCTCGTGAATTGTTCTACATGCTCGTAAATAGGTACTCTGTACAGTGTACCTATTTGAAGTTGGAGAAGTCGGCCAAGAATCGTCCTTTCAATTCTTGGCCAACTTCTCCAACTTTACGGTCGATTTTCTCGGAAATGGTCTGCGAAAAGGAAAAAAAATGCACATTTTCTTACGAGCTTTTGAATAATGCTAATCGTTTTTGGGTTTAATGAAACCGAAAGCATGTTTTCACATAATTTGGCCAAAAAAGGTGAGAAAAATAATAATAATAAAAAAAAAAAAAAAACCAAAATCCCCCTCAAATTTTTGCAAACAGCATTTTCACAGCCAAAATCGAAAAGAGCGCCTACAATTACATCAGAATAACTATTTACGAGCATTTAGAACAATTCACGAGAGAGTTATGACAATTTTTCAATTTGAAAAAGACTACAATGTCGGACCCATGTTTATAGGAAAAAAAAGTCTTATGTATTTTGACCCCAAAAATACGGGGTAAAAAGGTTTACTATGAATTTTAGGACACCCTGTATAACAGAAGTCTTCATTTCAAGAAATTGCTGAATGTATATTATGATTTCTATTTATTTTTTATTCGAAAAATCAGGACGAACGTACGTTCATGCTCATTTGGGACGAACGTTTGTGTCGTAAAGGAGCAAAACTCAAAAATCGAGGGTGGAGGGGGTTATTCGACTGTCAATGTTGCCATATTTTCCTAAAAATTACCAACTTTAACATTAAATCAAATGGGAAAAATCGAATTGTTATCTGAAAAATGGCAACACTGTTGACTGCTATTCCGTGCGATCTGGCTACCCCGAGTAGAGTACGGAGTAATACATCCGCAGTCTTTCACTTTCCGCATCTCAGTCACGGTGTCAAGTTCCTCTGTCAACTCCATCTCTGAATTCCCTCCTTAATTAAGAGCTAAGACAAAGATTACATAGTGACGTTTCCTGACGCTAATCGCAGGTGTACGCTATGCCAGCCAGTAGGGGCGACCCCTCCCGCCTCCTCCGTCATAGACATAGATCTATTTAAAGGACATCAAAAGAAGCCACCCCCTTGACTCACGCCTCTTTGAAAGAGAATTGCTTTCTTTCGACGACTTTGGCAAACGTCATTAAAATTGCAGATACGCGTGAAATGAAGGAAAGACGATGCGCGATATACTCGCCACTCACCTATACTCGCTTCAGCGTGACAGATTTGAAGACAGTCAGTGGCGTCGCGTGCTATTTGGCAACAATGTATTCTATCCATTTAAACGCACGAAAAATATCGAATTCAGGGGGTGCACAGTGCACAAGGAAAATTCGATATATTTAATGAGTTTAAATGGAGCAGTTGCATTGTTGCCAGTTGGCACGCGACGCCACTGAAGACAGTACAACGAGGTAGTCTGCAAAAACCCACATCACCCTCAAAGTTCTCAAAACATGACCTGAACGACTAACACATTTCTAATTGGGGGGGGGGGGGGGTCGCACTCATCTAATGATCTTTCTTCGATAGACCTGACATTAATTAAGAGGTACGCTGAGAAACCAGTTACCAGTATTTGTTTAAAGGTTGGCTGATATTTAGGGGAATTGCCTCTATTTTGGAGAAAGCAAGACTGAACATTTAAAAATTTTTATCAGAAAACAATTTATTTACCTATAGCGAAAGGTTTCATGAAACATCGGGCGTGCTTGTTCCTGGAAAGAAGCACTATAATACTATTACTTGCAAACAGTAATTCTTTGGTAGAAGGCATCTTATAAGCGGAGCTTGCCTCGATTTCTGGTAGCTCCGCAAGTTGGCAAGACACTTTATTCCATTCAGTTTAGTTCAGATGTATATTTAGTTCAAAATATTGAGCCCACCTTAATTTTGGCCACTTCATACTTGGGCCTAGACTTTGTCGTCCACTACACAACTTTTGTCCAGTGACATTTTTTGAGAAACGTGAACCGATCACTTGGATTGTTAATGGGAACTGGCGTGTGATTGAAAGGAAAAGAGAAAGAAAGAGCAGAGACAACTAAATCAACAATTAGTTTGCATTTTGCTTCGGTAGACACTTTTTAGTTTTCCATTTTCTGGACGAGATCATTCACGTCTAACCTTTCCATGGCACATGTGCAAAATTTTCTTTCCTGATTCAGATTAAATTGAAAGGAGGATAGTTAGAAAAAAGTTGTGCCTCTTAAAAAATATTTTAACTCCTTCAAATGATGGGCTGAGACCAGCAGGTAGTGCCGACCCTTTTCATGGAACCTAAATTTGTATTTGGTGAAACAAATATTTCGACCGTTATGTTTATTGGACATCTTTGTTTTTTGAAATTACTATTCCGGACATTTTTAATCCACACTGACCTACTTCTTGGACTAAATGATAATTTTTGACCAACAGAGTCTTTGGACAAAATGTGTTGGACAGATTGTTTGGCCACCCCCACAGCTCCCACAGCTATACCTATGACTCGTTCAAGGTCACAGTGCACTGTTGAAATGCAGTAGCGGCTCGTGCAATCTGTCAACAGTGCTACTTTGCCATTTAAACCTGTGCTAAAAGATCGATTCTAGGTGAGGCACAGCGCCTCACCAAATAATCGATTATTTTACATAGGTTTAAATGGAGGGAGTCCATTGCTGCCAAATTGCACGAGCCGCCACTGTTGAAATGAGACTAAAAATCATTGTACTACCACAAAGTCCTTATCATACGGTCATTAAAAATCAAGAAGACTGCGGTTTGCTGGAAGAGAAAAAACATGTTTTATTTATTTATATTTATTTTTCTTCTTCAAGAGCGCTGGGCCTCGCAGAGTCGAAATACGAGTATAATGACCGTTGCACAGGTTCAGAGGTCGCAAGGGTTATGAATGTACCGCGATTTGCTTTTCACGCTCCGGCTCATATCCCCGTGCATTTATATGGGCAGAGATTAATCTCTATTATAAAATAGTCGGTACTACGGTAGAGATACACACGATACATAGAACGCGGCCCAGATTCTCAAGCCACATAGCGAGTCCATCTCGATCTAAGCCTCGACCTAGTTGTGAAATTTCGTATGAAGTGCGAGAATAATAATCTGAATTTTGATTGCCTCGAGAGAAGTATTACATACTGTGTAGATTTTGCGGGATTTTATTCCTCATTGCATCAGAGTTGGGCGAATCGTCGTTTCCGATTACATGATTAATTTATTATTTTTTCAAAAGTAATCGCGAGGTCAATTCTAGCAGTAATCAGGCGTGCCGATTGCAATGAACCTAATGGTATAAAAAAAAGCAATAATTTGTTTTATCTTATATTGGTGAGCCTGATCACCGATTGCGCCTGATCGCTCCTGGTTACGCTATAAAATCAATGTCGATATTACTTTTGAAAAGTTATCAAAATATGAGTAATCAATTACCATTTACCCAACTTTGCTTTCGGCCCTTGCCCCTTCCAGCAGGCTGATTCTCCCTATTTGGACGAGACGAGACGAGGAAGAAACGATGAATCCCATTGGTTTAAATGGCGTCACGTGACAGATTTGAAGTCATTCGACGACGACGGCAACGGTGGATCGACGGGATCCGAGTCATTCTTCTCCAAATTCATGACTCGGCACCGTTGCCGTCGTCGTCGAATGACTTCAAATCTGTCACGTGATGCCATTTAAACCAATGGGATTCATCGTTTCTTCCTATCTCGTCTTGTCTCGTGAAATAGGGAGAATCAGCCTGCAGAGTCCCTGCATGTAGAGAGATAAGACAAAGGTAGTCAAACTCTGATTGGTTAACGAGTTTTAGGCTCAACGGACGCGTTTTTGCACATTCGTTTACAAACAGCTGTTTACTAACAACGGGGCCATCAACGGTGTTTTACGAATAAAAGAGTTACCTAAGAGTTAATGAATCTATTAATTTTAATCATGATGCACCTCAATAATGTCTATAATGCCCAAAAGAATAGTTACACTGAAAGAAATCTCTTCTTTAAAAACAAGGAAACACGTTTACTTGTATGACAGTTTTCCTTGCGCGAAGTATAAAGCTATGTTGCATCGAAGGAGAATCACTGTCACAATGAAGAATATTTTACTCGCAGCAGCAGACATTTTCCTTGGGTTAAAGGAATTTCCCCTTGGTCAATATTTCACTGTGCAGTGTTTCTTTAACACAAACGAAATACGCCTTGGATTTAAAAATTAATTCTCTCATTGTCAGTGTAAAAGCATACATAGATGTCGATCAGCAAAGGCAGTGGAAAATTACAGCGTTCGAAATTCTGCGGCATTGTGATCTTTGTATTGAATCAAAACACAACAGCGACCCTCAAAAAGTAAACAAATGAGCAAAAAAGCATCCAATGCGACGGCGCGGCGCTGTACGTGGTTTCACTTATCTTAACTCTCTACATACAAGGACTCTATAATATATCCCCTTTCACCATAATTCTCTGACTCAAGCGCGCAAAATATATGGGAAAAGAGAGGGAGAGAGAGAGAGAGAAAAGGGGGGGGGTCTCTTGGATCCACCATAGTTGCAAATTGATATAAACAACAACAGACAGAACCGATCATATTTCCGACATATTTTTTTAACCCTTTGTATCCTGACGGCACAAATTTGTACCATCAAATTAACATGGTTTTAAATGTATTTTCTAAAAAAAATCGCTATTCACATCAAACTAAACAAGAAAAGTTCATTCTATTCATTGAGATTGATAGAGAATTTGTGAGAAGGGTTGGTATTTGTGCCGGAGTTAAAGGGTTAAACAACCACACCTCCATTTAAAATAAATTGGAGCTGTATTTGTTTCCCATCACCTCAAACATATCTTCCACGCCGAGATACTCGTAATAAAATAAGAGCGGCAACCGAGTTTACAGAAGTACACTTTCATAGTCTCATCATTAGCCAACTTTTGTATCGCGCCGTTGCGTTGTTGGTAGCTAGCTCTCTTTATTATAACCAACTTTTTTTTTTTTTTTTTTTTTTTTTTTTTATAAATAAACCAACGTTTACACTTTTCCTCTCTCCTCTTTAAATTCTCATTGCTCGTCATCCAGTGTTGCCAAATTTGGCGGGAGATTCAAAACTTTTTAATTTATCTAAATAAAAAAAGCGTGTAAAAAACGCAAAGCGGCAGCCCTGTCGTCCTTCCTTCTGCTCCCCTCCACTAATTATCAACTACTTTTTTGCAAAAGATATTCTTTATTCTTTTTCTTTTTTTTTCTTGTTTTTTCAGATCCTACTGTATCTAACTGATTAATTAATTTTCCTAATGGCTCGCGAGGATTCGAAGCTTAATTTCAAACGGAAACCTGTAGAATTTTAAAGTAAAGGTATGGTAAAGGTATAACATGAAGGACGAACGTCATTTAACCCTTCCGATGTCAGGTTATTAAATCGAATCAAAGCTTCCTCTCTCGCAGATTAAATTGAAAATTGAAGGTAATTACTCCGAGGTGCGCTTACTGTAACTCTATATCGTTAATTAAAGGCGCTCAGTGGGTACTTTCTGATGCATTAAGTCTGTAGAAAGCTTTTGATACTTGGATGAATAAAGAGTCGGTTTCAATGTATAAAACGAGCGAAAATAACAGTAATGACACTGCAAACTTCTAAAATCCATCCGTTAACTTGATAAACGCTTTTGAACGCACAACGCAATGATCAGGTATAATTGGGATAGTAAGACTTTTGCATTTAGTTTTCGAACAGTGAATTTGAAAAACGTCTGATAGACTTGTTCGTTATAAGCAGCAGTATTGTGATACCAGGATCATAATTGCAAAACGGAAAAAATTATGTCCCGACGTGATTGTACCATTCAGAACTTAAAAAATATGCTCGATGAAATCATGGGTGGATCCAGAAATTTGGCTACCATTAATTCATCCCATTTGAACGTATGAGAAACAATCGATTCTTGAGGGGCCATGACCCTTTCGCTAATCGATTGTTTCTCATGAATTCAAATGGGAATGCTGAATCCGCCTTTGTGAGGCAAAAGTACAAACGATTAGTTTTCCTATGAGCAACTAAAGTTATTATTACTTTAACGGGCAGTTAATTGCGTTATGCGTTTATTTAATTCTTTTATGACCTAAAATTTCCGTCGGTGACACGTCCCTTAAAAAACGTTTCGATATTCATTGCAAACTCTTAAGTCATTTTAAAATGCAAATAAATTGAAAAGGTTGAACAAGTAATCGTAATTATAGCAAAACATGTAATTATTGTAAATATAAATAATAATGGATGAAGCTGGATAGCATTATTAATAAAACTATGATGTTCCTCATAATGGGGCTCTTGCGAACTTTTGCTGTGAGCAAATGAATAGTCCATGCTGATGTAAAAACCAGCAAAAATCACAAAAATCACACTAAGAAAGGTTAAAATTCAGTATAGTAAACCCAGAGAGCAGCAGAAACGGCAAGATCACAATGGCGGTTCAACGCAGGAATCATGGGAGATTCCTTTCTAATCCGTCACTTTCTCTGCGGAAACACAGAGCTATGTCTCAAATTAGATAGGAATCTCCCATGGTACTTGCGTCTCTCCACCATTGAGCCTGATTCTGAAAGTGAATTTGGTGATTTTTTAGTGTGCGCATTTTTTACAGGTTTTTATGCAAGAATCAACTCTTCAATCCCCTGTAGCAAAAAATTGCAAGAGCCCCATTGATGATACTTGATGATGGTGATTGGTGACGGTCGAGGTTATGAAGAAAAAACCAAGCATACTATATATTTAAGTAAATTGGTCATTTTCTTACCACGCTTCAGAGTTACGTAACAACGGTAAACGGTAAACTGATCTTACCTGAAACAAAAATAAAATCAGGTTGGGTCAAAATCAAATTTCGGATATCAAATCAATTTTATAAAAACGCGGAGGCAATAACAAACTGCAAATCAATAAATGCTGCATTGATAATAACCTTAAAAATGATCCTTGTTCCAAATTTGTTTACCTTAAAAGTTTCATATGGTTTTAAAACTCATTTATGCTGAAAATTAGAGGACGTTGTTTACTGACCAATTCAACAAAAATGTATGCTTCTTTTAGCGCCTTCAATCAATAGTGCAGGCAAAAACGAGAACCGCAAAGTAGGGATATTTATCTACTTTCTCAATTTAAATGAGAGCACGGTGAGTTGATTGATTAGATCTACTAGTTTTGAAGCTATAAACTCCTCTTATTTTCAGAAGTGCATGTATAGGCGAACCCCGGCTGATAATCTTTGGAGAATTTTCAATTTCGATTCCTTCAAACCAATTAAAACAAAAACCAATAACTTGCCTAAGGCTTTCAATTTTCGGTTTTAAAGCATTCTTTAATGAAAATCCAAGGCTCATAGACTCATTGTTATTATTCATTTTGTTCACACAATATGAGAAATAATGGTTGAAAAATTCCAAAGATTATATGGGTCTTATCAAATTTTTGATTTTAAAGCGTTCCTTTTAGAAAAAATCCAAAGCTCAAATTCGTTTTCATTCATTCCGATCAAGCAATGTGAGAAATACTACTGGAAAAATTCCAAAGTTTATCTGTCGGGGCCCACGTACACAAATCTGAAACGAGCTCTAACTTGTCACTGAAAGGAATAAACCATATAGAGTCTCACGCCTCCAGTGGCGCACCGAGAACTTTAGTTTGGTGGGGGTTTCACCGCAAATTTTCTATTTTCTGAGGCCTTGGGGGGGGGGGGGGGTTTAAAGCAATGTTGGCCGAAGATGACCCTTTTTAGGACAAAATCTTGATGCTTAGGGGAGTTTTGACCCTAAAATCACCCCCTTCGGTGCGCCACTGAGTCTCACATTTAACCGTCAATCTTCATCAAAACACAACGACGCGACGTTGCACTAAACTCGTAAATAGGGAAAAATAAAGAAAATCACGCCTTAACGTATAATCTTTAACTTCTCCAAGTTGCGATCGTTTTGCTACTTGCCATTAAACTGTCATACAATAGGTATAAATGTACACTTCAAAGACTTGAATCAATTGTAAAAATACAGATTTCAACTTCAGATCTGACAACTCTGGAGCAATGTCTGAAGAGTCACTCCTTCGAATTCCCTCTTCTTTTGCAGTATCTTCTCGCTTTCTTTGAGATAGTCCATTCAACACGCTACTTCACAAAATTAAAACAACGCATATAAATTAATTGTTTTTTTTAATTTGTTCTCTACCCGAAAAGGAAACTGCTATTCCTTTGAAGCGTTTGGCACTGGATTAATTTGTTTAAATGTTTACACATAGAAATCCAATTAAAATGAACAGCTTCAGCGCCCTTAAAAATTAAATCAATTTAAAAAAAAAAAGAGATCCATTCTTGACAAGTACAATTTTTGTAGGGTTGAAGACCGAAAGGTCCGCAAAATCGCTGCATCAATCTAAAGGCAGCTGAAGCGTCGTGTCGCGTCGGGTCCAACAACATCACATTCTCAAGGAGTATTGTTTTTCCGTGAGACATTGCAGCTTCGTCGCATCTTTACACTCTCGTCCATTAACTGATCAAATATTATTTCAATCAAATAGTGAGGCAAGTTCTTATTTGTGCATAGTACTGAGTTTTAGTGTTTTTGTTTATTTGATGAAGGGAATGAATGCACTAGGTGAGCTAAAAACTAAAAAGCTTATAATTTTGTCCATGTTGAACACTGGGCAGTCTCAGGAATGCACTCGTGTAAAGCGGAAAGTAATGGAGGTTGTGAAGTCATCCACAAGGCAAAAGTCCCGTATAAAAGAATATATTTCAAGCCGAAATTGCATCTCCGATTTCTCCAAATTTATGACAGGACACGTATAGAAAGAATTCGAACACGGAAAAAAAGACTGGTAGAATCGACCACACGCATAGCTCTTGGCGTCTGCCAGAAAGTATGGTAAATTTCACGGTAGGATGCGCAATGAATGCAACATAACTTAGGGTAAATTATGTTAACTTGTTGATACTGTTTACCATCATCTGGTGATAATTACCATACTTTCTGGTAAACACCAAAATCATCTATACATATGGTAAATTCTACTAGTCTTTCTTCTTCGTGACGTCATCCTTGTTCTCAGTTCACTGAGTGCTTTCATTATTATTGCTTAGAGAAAAATAAGACAAAAATTCAGACTTTTTTTTTTTTTTTAAACTCTTATGAAGGTGTTTTTTTGATGAAATAGGAACACCTCAAAGTGTCAAACACTTCTGGGCATACAAATAGGTTAAATGAATTATGATATGAAACATAGCAAGAATGTGAAGCTAAGATAACAAGACTCTGAAACAATCATGATCCGAGCGACTGAAGAAAAATAGGGTCACGACCAAAAGGCTCCCACCATAAAATTATGGTCGCGAGGGATGGTGTAAGCACTTCAACGCTGAACGCTTTGATTGATACATCAGCGTGTATTTCCACTCAGGAATTCTGCAAGCTCGTAAGAATAGGAGTCTTCAAGCAAGTCTGTTAACTCGCCCGCCTGCCCGCAGCTACCAAAACTGTGGCCTCTCTATTCAGTGATGCCAACTTGCGGAATATCCACGAAATTTCTACATTCAATCTATGCGAATTTGTGGAACTTTCAAAAGAATCCGGCAACACTGCTACCATTTCAATTCACAGGTGAGGTTTTTAGGAATGCATTAGACCATTTGCATATCTCGCATGGCGGCGCAGCTTGCATCTCTCCGCTGCAGTGCAGAGCCCAGAGATCGGTTCTGAGATGGGATTTGCACGGAAGTTGCCAGGCGTGACACAATTTCTAGGAAACGTTTAAATAAGCACGGTCTTTCTGAAGGAAAGCTGAATAAAATTGAATGCCCGTATGTGAAAAATCAGTCTTTCTAATATTTCAAACTTATTTCTTAAATTTTTAAACCTATTTATAACCCTTATCCTGACGGTACAAGTTTGTACCACCAAATTAACAAGGTTTTAAATGTATTCACTGAGAGAATTCTTTTTTTAATCCAAGGTGTATTTAGTTTGTGTTAAAGAAACTGCACAGTGAATTGACTAGGGAGAAATTCCTTTAACCCAAGGAAAATATGTCTGCTGCTACAAGTAAAATATTCCTTGTTGTGACAGTGATTCTCCTTCATGCAATAGAACTTTCCTTCGCGCAAGAAAAACTGTCACACGTGTTTCCTTGTTTTCCGTGTGTTTGTTAAAGAAGTGATTTCTCTCAGTTTTTTTAAAAATATCACTAAGCACAACAAACTAAACGAAAAAAGTTCATTCTGTTTTTTGAAATTGATAAAGAATTTGTGAGAAGGGTTTGTAATAATGCCGGATTTAAAGGGTTCATAGTACTTGTAAACCCACTTTTCTGGAAATCTTAGAAGTAAGTTTGGAAATAGAAGGTTTTCAAACTTAAGAGATTCCACAAGTCGCAGGACTCAGCAGGGTTGTTGAATGAATAAAATTATAATAAATAAAAACTAATGGGATTGGTATGTATATACTAGAGACGGGTCCTTCTCTTTCTTAGCTCATTTGAATGATGTAGTATACGAATTAGCAAAGAAACGAAATAGGAACCAATAATCGACACATTATGGCCTATCCTTCCATCCTCTTTTAATGCATGAGTTCCAATGTGAAGGAATGAATAGATAAGGGGGCGAATTCCTTCGGATTTGCTTTAATTTTGATTTCAATTTGATGCACTCTGAATTGAGAAAGATTGTGCTGACGCAACGTTGTTACTGGAGCGCCCTATTGATCATAAGTACATACTTGATTCACAACTTTTTACTACGAAGAGGATATGTGGTCATCTTACTCACGCACACTGAAAAAAAAGACTACCAGAAGCTGGACGATACGTGAACCAATGTACAATTACCAGAATTCTAGAGTTTATGCCATATTTCTTGAAAATGTTGAGGAAATTCTAGTTATAAAACCATATTCTAGTATTAACACCAGATTTTTCTGGTCAAAGTACTAGACTTTCTGTGCTTTACATATTGTTGTGCTTCAGGTTATACTACTAGAATTTAGAAAATTATTTTATACAGAGTACAGTTTGAAGATTAATGTACCTGTTTCTCACAAAATTATTTTCTAAAAAAAAAAAAAAAAAAAAAAAACAAAACAAAAAAACAAAACAAAACAAAAACAAAAACAAAACAAAAACTAACGTCTTCCGGATCTGCAACCCCTCGATATTGAGATCACTTAGTATGGGAGTGGGTATTAATAAAACAACAGGTTTGCTCTTCCGAAGAAACCCTCATTTGACCACAACGGGGATTTTCGGGTACGAGCACACTCAGCACCCCCAATATTTCTTCAGCCTTTCTTCCGGCATCACCAACGTCTTCGGCAGTGAGTAACCACCCCATTTCATTCTCCGTTCTTGTCTATCGCACAAGTTGTCATAGTTCAAACCTCATTGAGAAATTGAATTTCTTCAACCTCTTGTGGCACAAGCCCGAGAATACTCGTTTTTCTCTTCTAGTCTATTTCACATTGCTTCTGTCTTTAGCGATTCAGAATAAACGCGATTCTGGAGGTTGTACTTACAAGATAAGATTTCGTGTGTGCGCCTTCAATTAGTCGTATAGGCAATTCCAACTCCCCCGAGTACGAATAGTTAACTACCTTCTTTTTATAAAGTGGTGCTCTGTTGATCAAACCTGGTCAGTGGTCTGTAAAGGGTTAAAATTCTGTTTGTTGGTATCTTTACAAAGAGGCGTATTAATAATTCAACGATTCAAAATCTTCCACCACAGTTTCTTCCCTCAAGGTTGAACCAACTAGCCAATTTTCAAGAAATTATGGCCTTCCCAGGCCTGTTACCGTAGAATAACCATGCATACAAGTATCTTTGGCTGGTATACTCTAATCCAAATGCTTATAATGCAGATTTTACTTCACTTAAGGATGCTTACTCTGACTCATTTCGCAAATTTTATGGTATGTACCTTGGCAACTACGCATTGCGGTTTGAGGCGTGATTCGGGAGGCAAACAAAAGAGACTGCAATCCAGAAAGAACACGGATCTCCCCTGCAGTACAAGGTTGCCGTTTTGAGTGAATGGTGGGATTTTTAAATCAAACGGCAAACAAATCCACTGGTGAACTTAAAGATTAAACCGGTTTACTAAACAATGTGACAGTCACACTGACACTGACAAACGAAATACTCTGGTTTGTAATCTTTTGGTCCGCACTATCAATATCAAATTCCCAGAATTCTACGTATAGCTAGTGGTGATCCCACACTGGTAGAAAAACGAATCAAACAATTCGGTTCAGGAGAATAACTCCATCACATTATAAACTATAAAGTATTCTAATCCGTTATCTTTTCGATCTTTTCCGATGAATTAACCGTCGATTTTTGAAACCCTGCTATAAATTGACGCGAAACGGCATCCCTGCTTGCAATTCAGCTCAAAACTCGAAAACATGCAGCACGTTTTCTGCGAATGTGACGGACCGCAGAGAGGAAAGATTCTGTGTTTCCTCAGGAGACTTCATCAACAATCAACATATACTACCACTGTTCTTTTTGATCGTTTGGCAAGATTCTCTTTCTCAACATCGAAGATGCAATCTTCGTTTAATCGGAAGTACAACTGACTCACAATGGAGGATGCATCGGGGGAGGGGGGAAGCAGCAGTCTACTGGTCATACTGGTCAGTTTGTGGGTCTGTTTAAAACTTTTCGATGCTCTCGTAGTTATTTTGAAATGATCTTACCAGTGGCGTAGCGTGCAATATGGCAACGTTGTTTTGGGTCCATTTAAACCCATGAAAAAGATCGAACTATTGGCTGTTCGGTGAGCACCTTCGTATTCGACCTTTCAAATGGGTTTAAATGGACACAATGCAACGTTGCCATATTGCACGCTATGCCTAGGGATCGTACCTACCCTGTAGCATTTACCTATTTATTGTTGCAACAAACACTTTGACGTTTTTTCTTCGCGTCTCTACATTACACCCTAAAGCATGTGGAATGAAGATTAGTTCGTAATAAAAGCGTCACAGTCACCGATTTTTTGTCGGCAGTCGTTGACCTTGATTGGTCTAAAACAGATTGTGTTGGAAAGGAAGTTCAAAATGAGAAGTTGAAATGTATGCAGAATGTGTGCGCCATTAGTACCTACCTAGTGCAACTTCTCTATCTAAAAACTAAATGCATTCACTAATGCAGATTTTGCTGTCGAATGATGTGAATGATGTGGTTGAAGAATTTCAGGATTTGAAAGGTATACTAATTGAGAGGTATTTGTCTTTGTCAAAATTAAAACCCAAAACGTCCACAGAAACGAAAGTTTTAATCAGAATTTACTGAGAAAAAAATGTCTTATTAAAACCTTTGTTTCTGTGGAGGTTTTGGGTTTTCATTTAGACGAAGAAACATACCTCCGAGTACCTTTCAAATCCTGGAATTCTGTCACCATTTCATATGACAACAACTAACATCAATAACATCATCAAACACCAAGTCGACTTATTTTGAATCTCTTCGCGGAACGACTTATTAGAGGAAGGTCTCCGAAAGAAGATGTACACAGCCTTATGAAAAAGTGACCCTTCTATAACGAAGTGATAATTATTCTATTCCTCGAGGATTCAATGTGCATTAGACCCAGCAGTTTTTAATGAAACTTGGTAATTTAATTTCTGAGTATAATTAAATGATAAAAAAAAAGACTAAACATCAAGCGGCGGCATGATCCTTTTGCCCAGGAGTCAGAAAGTTATTGCTTGGACAGCGAACATCACAACCCATGAAACATGTTCAACTTTCCACCCTCCCTTCCCCCTCCCACTCACTCCACCTCCCCCTCCACCTCCCCCTCCGCCCAACTCTTTCAACGTGCAAAACGTACGTTTCTCGTCACTGCCCGACGAATACAAAGGTTATATTACATTTTCATTACGCTTCCTCCCGTTCTATAAAGATAAATTTAATAAATCCACTCTCACGGTCAACAAAAAAAAATATGGGCGGGGGGAGGAGGGGGGAGGGGGGAGGAAAAAGGAATTAAATTGCCATGAACAAGTTCGTTCGCTCTGACTTATATTGAAGTCGAATTCCTTTTCCTCTCGCCTCACGCCGGAGCTGGGAGGAGTGAATCTTACGTGAGCAAAATAACTCGGGCACCCGAGGGGGCTTTGAAGGAGGAACCAAAATCAAGTTAAAAGCTTCGAATGAACTGGACACTTTTTTTTTTAGTAGAAGGATGGAAAAGGGGAGAGGGGGGGGGGTTGTGGAGGAAGAGGTAGAAAATAGGAGAAAGGGGAGTATAGACACATCAAAACCGATCAATGTGTGCAGTGAGCAGTATAAGAGCACCACAAGTCAAAACTCAGGCGCCACAGATTTATATTTATTTTCCTTCCTTTTTCCCTCCCCCTCCTCCTCCCATCCCCTCCACAACCCCTTCCATGCTCTTTCTCACCCTATCCATCCTCGATTCTTTCCATCACCACCGCCGCGCCGCGCGCCGTCCGAAACAGTGGCCTCCCTTCTCCTCAGCCTCCAGCCTCCCCCAATTCGAACGAAACTCCCTTCGACACCCCTACAATTTCCAAGCTTTTTCCATCAAGAAGCCTCCCTCTTATTTTACCCCATTCCATAATCCATATATCTCACTCTCTCCCTCTCTCTCTCTCTCTCTCTCTCTCTTCCCTCCCCCCTTTCTCTCTTCCCTTCCCAGCTCATCTCTCTTTCTCACTCCTGTCCTTTTTCCGATGAGTTTCCTGCCTCCTTCCTCGCTCTCACCCTCCTCTCACTTCTCATCCTGAATCTTGAGGTTTGATGGAAAGCTGCGTGTCCCTGTCCCTCTTCGTCGAGTTTCATGCGGAAGTGAATAAGACTCCGGCGCCCTTCATTTTCAAAATATTGAGCCTCGGGTACTGGAAGTGGGTTTTTTAAATTTCGGGCGTAATTGGAAACGGATACGCCGACGCGATGACGCGTTATGATGGCTCTCTATATGAGTTTTCCCCCTCCATATTACCCTTCTGATTTTCCCTTCGAAACAATTGGATCAAAATCATCAATGCAAACAGGACGCAGTTGAAAAGATTTATTATTATGCATTCTACAGTTATTTCTACATTAATAAGACTATAGTTGTTGCGAGGAGATATATTATATTTTTTTACCTGATTTCCTACATTTGATTACCGTTAGACGATGACCATTTCGGAAAAATATAGTATATCTCCTCGTAAGTGCAGCCTAATCACGAAAGTCACCAAATCATTAAATTTGTTGCATTTCCTTTGGGGACTTTGAGGGACCAGTTTGAGCGTTTGAAGAAACCTATGCTTTTGCAAATAATATTTTAACCCATATATTGTTTATACATACCCATTGGGTCGTCAATGGTCTATTTATTGCTAGTTAATTTCTTTTGGACCAAATTTCATCCTTGGAACAGCTTTATTCAAAAACTTTTCTTTGAAGAATTTTTTAGCACCTCTTTTCATCTTGCTAGACCTAAAAATTCCCTCACCGTTTTTTTTTTTTATTATTTTCCATGTCTTTAGATTTGATTTGGTTTTTGTCTCTCTTGATTGCAGTCAGATTCACCTAAATTTTTAATTTGATGTTGTGAAAGAGGCAAACAAACCTTTCCATAGGTCAGTGTCACTATAAGGGGGGGGGGGATGTCTATAATATTGCGCGACCATCTCTATCGCTGCGACACTTAGTGGGTCGAAAGTTTCGATTCGAAACATGAATTTTTCCAGACAACAGAATGTTTTGATATATCTAATCACATCAGAAACCTTTGTCGAGTGATTATTTTCTTGTGAAAACGTTAAAAAACACAATTCAAGTTGGCAAGTTAATATCTAAATTAACATTCTATTTAAATTGCTCTTTATTGATCATAAATTCTTGATTTTCGCTCGCGAAAAAATGTCCGACGGATTCTCTATTTAGATCCACTGTACGATTAGTTGATTAGAGCACAGTATACTTATCTTACACAGTAGCGAAACTCAATGCTAGAAAAACGACGAACGCCCCCTAGTGGTCGGAGGATAGAACTAACACCTTCCATTTGATTTGCATTAGACACGACGGTGGCGCCCCCAAGTAGTCGGAGGATAACAACTCAATTTTCTCATTCGATTACATTGAAAAAATGCCTCCCGACAGGCCGGTAAGACGAAGTAGATTCCATGCTTGGTTAAATCATTTTTTCACAAATTTAAATATAGGTTATCATTTTTGTTGAATTTTTCTCTGAATTTTTCTTTTTTATTTAATCAGCTGCTCAAAATCCAAATATTATTGTGAAAAAGATTATATTACCAATAGAGAAATATGTAATCTTTACAATGCAAGTGAGAAATAACCGCTAGGTTATATAAATTTTTCACAAATTTCAATAAATAGGTTATGTTATGATTTTCTTTGAATTATTCATTTTTTTTTTTTATCAGCTGTTCAACATTTATATAAAAATACCCATGAGAAAAAGATTATAGTACCAAGATAGAAAAATGTGTAATCTTTGTAACGCTAATGAGGAATAAATCTGAATAAGAGCAGCTGATAAAACAAGAAAATAAATAAATAACGTACCTAAGCAACAGTGTACGTGTGAAACAAAGAAAGAGCAATTATACCAGTACACCATCCTTGTCTTTCACTTGTAAAATCCCATAAGAAACTAAATAGCTTGTAAAACACGTAAAACACAAGAAAAATTCAAGGAAAAGAGCGTATGAACTAAAAACATCCTCCACGATATATACTAAAATTTACGATACAAAAAAACAATTTCTTCATATAAAAACACTGCCAAAAAACCCGAAAAACACATCGCTATAACTCGCTTACAACGCAAAAAAACGAAAAAATGACTCGAGTAAAAAAGCTGCGTAACAAAACGGCTGACATAAATTTTCCAAAAAAAAATACTCAAAACAAACACTCCTAAAAATAAACCTCAAAAACACATTTTACGACTCAAACACGGCCCATAACGCGAAAACTAACTGTCGGATTTACACCATCTTCGAATTCATCCAAGAATTAAACCCAACGAATAGTTGAGACAAATTTCAAAAATAAAAACCAAAAATTACGAACAGGATCGTGGGACATAAAAACGGTAAAACTGGCTGAAACATACATATAAACATATATATATATATATATATATATATATATATATATATATATATATATATATATATATATATATAATATATATATATATATATATATATATATATATATATATATATATATATATATATATATATATATATATATATATATATATATATATATATATATATATATATATATATATATATATATATATATATATATATATATATATATATATAATATATATATATATATATATATATATATATATATATATATATACATATATATATATAATTTTCAACGAGTGGTATTTTCTCACTCAGGGGACCATGAAACGTGCTCATTTGATAAAATTTCCCGAAAAATCCAACATCGCACCCTCCGCAATAAGTAGATTCTTGGAATCTACTTAAAACTACATTCGCCAAAGCGCTCCTATAGAGTTTCGCTACTGTATAGGATGAGGATACTGTGGATTAGAGCAGGGTAGGGGGAGAGGATGTTCTGATGGGAGGGGGAGAGGAGGGGCTCGCCTAGACCAAAGATTGAACGAACTCATTGCCCCCCCCCCGTTGTTGCCACTACCTACCCTTCCTACCCCTGAACTTGAACGTCTATGACCGGCAAGCGTCTGTCGTTTGCTCTTTGGCTAACGAAGATTGATGATAAATCGTTAAATTTAATATCATCACCGAAGCTCAATTTAGATGTTAGAATTAGCTCTGTTTTACACCCCGCTTTATGCTTGTAGTTATATAATCGATCACTTTGTCTAATAACGCAGCTAGTAGGAAAATAGCTTAATTTTTATTAGTATTTAAATGTACAGTTTTATTTGAATCACTGTTTTATTCTGTCATCACTGCTCCAAAAAAGACGGGCGAGGCGGGGCGTAAAAGTCCAAACACTGGCAGCCATCAGCTAAAAAAAAAAAAAAAAGACTGGTAGAATTTATCATCCGCATAGCTGATTTTAGAGTCTGCCAAAAAGTATGGTTCATTTCACTAGATCGTGGTGGAATGTACCAACAGGTTAACTTACTTTACCGCCAAGTACGTTGCAGTTACCATATGATGGTAAAATGTATAATACCTTTTAGCAGACGCCAAAACCAGCTATGCAGATGGTAAATTCTACCAGTCTTTTTTTTTCCGTGTTAGTACAACACAGGTTGGAAATGGATAGATAAAGGGTGCATCGCATGACTCCATCCTGTATATGTTTGTCTATAGTTGTCCTTAGTCCAACAATTGCGTTCAAAATGGCGGAGAGAGAAAGAGAGAGAGAGGGGGGGAGAGAGGTCTTTAGAGTGTGTGTGTGTGTGTGTGCGTGAGAGTGAGAGGGGGGAGTTAGAGTGTATATGTGTGAGTGAGAGAGAGTGAGAAAGAGGGGGGACTAATTATTGGATCTGTTTTTGGTTGGAATGATCAGTATACATTTCAAATCGATTCAAATGAGAATAATCCGGGCGTGGATGCGTATATCTGTCATCACTGCTCAAAAGAAGGCAGGCGAGGCGGGGCGTAAAAGTTCAAACACTCGCAGCCATCAGCTCGCAGCGATCTTTACGACTTCCGAAAAGGCGTAGTTTTCGGATTTCGGCACGAATCCGATCTATTCAGGGACCGGCGATAACCAACCGGCTCACTACGCAGTGTTATCAGATTGTACATGAATTCCTGTTCGTTTCACACTTGAATCGTTTCATGTTAAAAGAGCCTATACACCACTCAGTTTTCACAAGATCGACGAATTAGATAAGGCATCAGAAAGCTCTGATTGAAGAACTCTTGTTAAAATTGACCATCAACAGGGACCAAATAGTGTTCGGTCCCGAGCGTAAATTACGCACGGTCACATGACCGTCCGTAAGCTCTATGATTGGTCGAAACCGCACGCAAGATGCACGCAATTCAATGCTCGGGACCTAACATTATTGGGTCCCAGTTCTTTTAGCATGAACCGATTCAATCAGAGAGGAATTTCCGAAAAGACATATAGGTCCAATTTAACTAGATCCTCATAAAACATTAGGCAGCATTGATTTCAGAGCCCTTGTTAAAATTAACTTAGGCCTTATTAGAAATTATCATGAAACGATGCAGTTGACGACTAACGAGCAATTACATGCTTCAAAGGGCCCAAGCTCATAATAACATTAGATTCTCATAAACATAATACATCGGAAAGCATTGATTTGGAGGGCTCTCGTTTCAATTGACTTGCGGGCCCTATCAGCAAACGATTCAACTAACGAACAATTCACGGAAAAAAAACTACGGTGAAAATAACCATACGGATACCTGATTTTGGCACCTGCTAGATGTTATGGTAATGTTAACCAGAAGTATACTATGTTTTGACTTGGTACAAGGTGATGTTACCTGGTTGCAAGTCGAATTTACTCACAGTATCGGTAAATGTACCATATTTCTGGCCAACTTTACCATAACATCTAGCAGGTGCCAAAATCAGGTATCCGTATGGTTATTTTCACTAATTTTTTTTTTCCGTGTTGCTACAAGGGCTTGATATGCATTTATTTTAACAAGACTCATCACATAATATTACGAACGCATAAGAAAGCGATTATTCTAGGGGGTCTAGTTGAAAGGGCCTAACTCTTCTGGCATGAAGTGATCATGTGAATCAGTATAAATTATTCGAAGAGAAGTGTTAAATAATTTCCTATTCAAAACGTGCCCTAGACCATTTCAACTAGAGCCATATAATAAATTAGAAAATGAGTATTCACTGTTGCCTCGCGCGGCATGGACAAACATTAACAATAAGTATACTTTGGTCCATGGACACAGGCCTTTTAGCATAAAACGATTCAATTGGAGTACCTATGAATGTATATTGAAAAATTAAGCTATTAACGACACACACTGGATCGAAACATAGATTTTTCCTGACATGATTTTTTTTTTTTTTTTGCTACCAAACAACTTAAGTGCTGGTATTTTCTTGTGTAAACCTTGTTATTTGACTTACTGTGAGTATATCAATTGATAATGGAACTCATGTTTTACTTATTTTTGTAAAATTAATGTTTATAAAAATTTTGGTTTTCATTCGTAAAATTACGTCCAGGCAATCCCATGTTTCGATTCACTGATTATGAGTGGCGATGGGAAATAGAGACGTCAAAATGGCAGCGTCGGCGCGACACACAACAGCGTCCAGTCCTTGAAAATGAATATCTTTGGTCTTATCTCATCCGTTGTCTCCGAGGGAATTAATATGTCTAGCTTCTAGTATGAGCCGATCTTATCCGCTTCTTCCGAATGAGATACAAGCGAAGGGATAAGGCCGAATAACTCTAATTTGTGCCACCCCACACTGCGGAAAAACCGATATTGAATCAGTTCCCGCTTTTTTCAACCCATAGGCTGAGCATGGGCGAATTTAAGAACTCGTCTGTTTCTCTCTCCGTCCTTTTCCCTCCCTCTGTCCCTTCCTCTCTCTTTCCCTCCCCTCCTCTCTCCCTCTCTCTCTCTCCCTCCCTCTCACCAAAAACAGAAACAAAAAAAAAAGATTTCGTGAAATAAGTAACGATTCATCAACCAAGAAAGTTTATAATACTGTCACAGGAATTCTGATGTTTGAACCAGAAAATTTCCGACAAATTGTAAAAAGAAATACTGTAATACAATGGAAATTTGTAGAGGAAAAAAAGTCCTCCGTATAATATAGTAGCACGTAACCGCAATTTTTCTGTAAAAATTCGTTAACCTTGAATGAACTAGAAAAGATTATTTTCGGTATAGTGTCTCAAATCATGCTACATTTTCATTCCACATATCATTAACCACCGAGCAGCGCTATACAATTATTGATCGATTCCCACTCTCGCACTTCAGCGAGGTCTTTAGTCAGCTTATTTTCGAATCTTCTCGCTTCAGCTTATTTGAGCAAGGTCCTTCGAAAAAAGTTTATAAGGAATCATATTATGTGGCAGTGACACTTTTTCTTGAGGTAATTTTTACTACATGCTTCCCTCGGTTTATCATAACACATGATAAGTACGGTCAAAGGCCCGGATATTGCTGCTGAAATCGGCTTCCTCCTCGCTCTGCAGTGGCGGCTCGTGCAATTTGGCAACCATGCATATTTGCCATCTAGACCTATGCAAAAGTATCGATATATTGGGGGTTCAATTGCACCTCCTCAAGATCGATTGTTTTACATAGGTTTAAATGGAGAGATTGCGATGTTGCCACATTGCACGAGCCACCACTGTCGCTCTAACAATCAATCCGGCTTATTTCGAATCTTCGTGGGCCGGCTTATTCGAGCATGGTCACCAAAATGAGTTTGTACAGAGCTTAACAGCAGTGAAGCTTCTCTTTCAAAGCAATCTTTATTCTATCAGGTAGTACTTTTCTTCTCCACTCTAATAATACAGACACATCATTGATGACAAATTTAACTGTTTCTCCCATAATTTAAATCGGAATTTTCCTCTTTCAGCAAAGTACGGCCGGCTATTGATACTTTAAAGTCAGCATTTTTGAACCATTCAATTAAGTAGTTATCTTTACTATTCTGAGGGCACAGAGGAATTTATTATGTTTTGTTCCTACGAGCTTGACGTATAGGTTCGTTGAATATTGAAAAATCGCTCTCAAGTTTCAAACAGGCCACTTCTCAACTCTCAAAGAGTCAGCTTGGAACAGTTTATGGAATATTCACACCAAACTTTACCTATATTTTAATCGGTGAGCTCTACAGTTAAGTGCCTTTGTCAGGGGAAAAGGAGGGGGTTCGCAGACCCTCTTGACACAGCCCCGTTTGGAAAACTTCAGAGCACGGATGGAGCTTTAGCCATCGTTGCCATGCCAAACAAACTCGAACTTTTTTTTTTTTTTTTTTTTTTTTTTTTTTTTTTTTTTTTTAAATATAAAAAAGAGCTAGAGTATAATAAAATCTAACCGGAAACCAGTGGCTCAAAGTGCCCTGCAATCTGCAAGTATTTGCAAGCGAGGTGAGAGGGAGAGGTCAAAACTAACCAAACGCGCTCAGGATATGCGGAATCTTGATGCCAAGGGAACAGCTTTGAAGTTCCTACTTACAATTAGAGAGGATTTGATTTGCCCTGGGCAAGCCATGTTAATTCAAGGAAAACTCGGATAATTGCATCGCAGGAAACATGTTTACAGTTCCAGGAAACGGTTTTGATGTCAAATCATTCAGAGGATCAAAAAGCGTACCTTTCCCCCCTTCAAACACGCTCTGTTGTAGAACCGCAGACGCAGTGACACCGAAGCAGCGTTGTCATTAAAAAAAAAATCAAAAAATAAAATAATAAAAAAAATAAAATAATTATAATAATAATAGTAATAATTATTAAAATCTTCGTTTCCGGTCTTTAAAAGCAGGGCTTTTATGGCTCTTAATCCGGAAACGTAGGATGCTTTTTTCTTTAAATTGGCAACACGGGCGTGCGAAACACCGACACAAGTAAAGTAAAAATTATTTCGTGGAAAAGTTCGAAGTCCCTGAGAAAAAAACGTACGCCAAATTTACTTTGCAGAGGAAACAATAAACGAGGGAAAAAATAGAAATAACTCGAAAAATATCATAATTTAGTTGCTTCACCTCACAATCTTCACTCTGCTAGGTCTCCCCACGCCACCGTACCTAGCGCTAGCGTTAACGCAGGGGCAAAAAAAAAGCTTTGATCCCCCACGATTCGAGCACTCTCGACAAATTCTCTCCGGTATACAAGTAGTTTGTAGGGGAGGAGAGGAGAGGGGGAGGAGAGGGGGGAGAGGAGAGGGGGAGAGGAGAGGGGGAGAGGAGAGGGGGGAGAGGAGAGGGGGGAGGAGAGGAGAGGGGTAAAGAGGGGGAGGGGTAGCACAATATATGCGCCCGACCGCAATCGTACGTTTGACACCGCGTCGAAAGTAGGTGCCAAAATAAACTATTCTGCGGCCCTCTTCCGATATAAAAAATTATTGCTCCTCCCTGAACGCGATTGCATCAAAACATTTTTTCCCCTCAAGCCCCATTTTGTTTTTTTGTTTTGTTTTTTTTTTTTATTTGTTTTAGTTTTCATTTTCTTCTTCCATAAATCAAAACTTTCAAAGTCTCGCGAACTCACCAAGGTTCTCAAATAACGAAAACAAAAAATAAAATAAATAAATAAAACCCGGGTAGTAAAAAATCTCTAGCAGAGGTAAAACTTCGTATCCGGTTTCATTTTAATCAGATTTAATAGCCGTGCGTTCCCATCATGCATGCCTTTGTACTTTATCACGGATTACACAAGCCGTTGAGTGCAGAAGTGATCTCATTCCACTGGTTATGGGGCAATACAGGTTTCGGGCAAAAATCGCACTAAAACGCTAATTGTCCAAATATTACAGTCAATTATTGCTCTCATTTCATTTCGTCATTCATGGGTGAGCCGCAATGAGTAAATTAATTTTCAAACCTTTGTCGTGAAAAGTTGTCATTTGCTGTTATGTAACAGCATGTTTTGAGCTGCTGTTTGTAGTGAGACATACGTCTACGTCTTACGTATTTCGTGGAGGTCAGGGACCAAATAATGTTAGGTCCCGAGCATTGAATTGCGACAATTGCGTGAATCTTGCGTGCGGTTTTGACCAATCAGAGAGCTTACGCTCGGTCACATGGCCGTGCGTAAGTTACGCTCAGGACCTAACATTATTTGGTCGCTGGCAGCGGCGGGCAAGGTGGCGGGGCAGTTGCCATCCCCTCGAATTTGGAAAATACCGCAAAAAAAAAAAAAAAATTAAAAGCAAAAATTTAAGAAAATCGTGAGATTGTCCCCCCCCCCCAGAAAATTGTTGGTTGGCGCTCAAGCAGCGCCACGACACGCCTTTTGGAATTTTTCAACCAAATACTTTCAACAGATCTCCCCCAAGAGTGTCTCGGGAAATTTGGCAACACCGCATTTCCTTCAATGAGGCCTTCGTAAAATAATCGGATCTTGGAAGTGGAATGGCAATCAGCCTCCTTAAGGTCGACTTTATCCAAAACATTAAATATGTATATGACAAAGATCACATAATTGGCAGATTGCACAAGGCGCTCATTACTTTCGTTCTTAGGGATCCTCAAATTGATCTAAACGGTACCTAAGGAAAATATGGGTAAAATTATTTTTATTCTTCGCTATACAAATGTGTCAAAGGTTGGAAAGAGGAGCAGGGGAGAGGTAAGATATCCAAACAATTTTGAATCAATAAAATCAACTTTTATCTCTCACCTTGCAACGTGCACACAACAGATAAAACCTTTCAAAAGTTAAAGTTTGTGACCGAAGGAAAATGGAGAATCAAACAAAACTCGTCCTGAATACTTCTTCTGTAAGGAGATTTATCCCGAAGTTCGATCTCTGGAGACTTTCGTGGCGTCGTGGTGTCTCCCCTTTTTATTCCTCATCCACCCTTCTCTCCTGTTTATACTAACTTTTATTTGTCAGCTTGTTCCACCTCCTTTTTTGAATGTTTTGATAGAACCCATTTTCACTAAAAGGTTACTCTGGTAAAAACGTATATAGGTAGATATTCCGGTATCCATGACAAGCGTTGAACGCGAACGATAGTCTGAATCTTCCTTATTCAATGTTTCTACGTCATTCAATCGCATATATACTCATTTACTCTTCAGTTGTTCATAGTGAGGCTATTTTTTGAGAATTTGTTTCAGTGCCGTCGATTTTTTTCGGTTATTTAAATTAAAGACGAACGGGTTGGGTCTGGATTCATCCTCCTCCTTTTTTTAATGTTTTGATAAAACTTTGGGCTGCCGATGCCATTTTGTAGGTCTCAAAAAGAGTTGAGCAAATTCAACAATATGATTCCGCCGGATAATGGAAAGATTTCGCAGACGAGAGAAATAGTGGGAATCGAACAATCCCATTGGTTTAAATAACGGCGTCACGTGAAAGATTTGAAGTTGTTTGAGTCGTTCATTTCAGAAGAATGACTCCTCCCGTCCATTGAATGACTCGAAATCTGTCACGTGACGCCGTTTATACCAATGGGATTGTTCGATTCCCATGACCATCTTATATCTTGTCTCATCCCAGAGAGCAGAATCAGCCCCCACATAGAGAAAAATACTTCGGTAAAATTTGATCACCGAAATTTTCGTTTAGAGGAACCGAAATGTTCGTCCTGAGTACCGAATGCTTCATTAGTAATGTTGCAGCTCAGCAACAATAGTATTATTTATCGATATCATTTAAGTTATTAAAATGATGTTAAACTTCAACTTACATAGTTATGATTTATTTATACAAATAATCCGACTAATAATAAAGACAGTAGAAACTTATGTCTGACTTGCTCAAAAGCTCAATGGTTCACCAGACTCTCAAAAGTTTATAGTCCATGTGAAATAATCGTGATCTCAGGTGTCCCTTAGATCTTCAACAAGTAATACTGAGTATTTGGTAGAGCCGGAATTTCGGTTATACTTACCGATTTCTTCGGTACTTACGACCGAACGTTTTGGTTTATTCAACCGAAAATTTCGGTGATCAAAATAAGTCGAATCTTCAGTTCTAACAACCGAAGCATTTTTCTCTGTGAAGCTGTGCACACACGGAAAAAAAAGATTAGTGAAATTAACCATACGATAGCTGATTTTGGCACCTGCTAGATGTTATGGTAAACTTGACCAGAAGTATGGTACATTTACCGATACTTTGAATAAATTCGACATGCAATCAGGTAACATCACCTAGTACCTAGTCAAAACATAGTATACTTTTGGTTAACATTGCCATAACATCTAGCAGGTGCCAAAATCAGCTATCGTATGGTTAATTTCACCGTAGTTTTTTTTCCGTGCAGCTGACCTGTACAGAGAAAAATGACAGTACATAACCGACGAAAACATCCATTCGTTAAAAAATAATTACCGATCATAGTATTTTCGTGCGGTATAGTGATCTGCTGAACAAGGGCGGATCCAGAAAATTTTTCTGGGGGGGGGGGGGGGCATGCCTGCAAAATTTTGAAATTTGAAGCGTCGGTCGAAGCAATTTCGGGCTATTTTCTATTGAAAAAAGGTAACATTTAAGGCTTCTGACGCTCCCCCCCCCCCCCCCCGGTGGATCCGCCACTGCTGCTAAACTGGGCTGAGTAATCTTCCGATCAACTGATGGGATAATCGGCGGATTGGAAAAATATACATAAGATCCGCCAAACGACAGCTCTGATAGATAACCCATTTTCACTACAATATGTTACTTACCATGTTATTTTTTAGTTAAGATACCTTTTGAGAATTTATTTCAGCCTTTACGTTTTTTTCCTGCGCTTTAAATTGTAGAAACGCGAACGGTTTGGATTTTAGAGTAACGACTTCATCTGCAGGCCTAGGTGTTTTTTTTTTCTTTCTTTCTTTCCTCCGACACAAAATTTGTCAGAGAGCTCCTTAATATAATCTCATCTTTGAGAACAAACAAGTAAAATCCTAGTTTTTGAGTTAATGGCATAATTTTACAAAGTTTTAATGAGAAAAGGAAATCGCAACGAAAGACACAATCTTGGCAGGGTGGAAATTGACTGACGCGGCGCTGCGCAGTTTAATTAGAAAAGTTGAAAAAAAAGACAAGGTGCGCTCTACTAGCGCTGCGCTATGATATTTAGTGGGGTAAAACCTTAGAACTTGTAATAAAATACATAATGTGAAAGTTAAACAAGAGACAAATGAGGAGTCAGAATTGAAACAAAGCCTTACAGCAGCAGCAAGGAAAGACCCCCGTCCGTTCCCTTTCTGAGATGCACTCTTGCGTCTTCTTTCCTTGAAATTATCTCAAATTGTGGCGTTAACTCCAGAGGTATAACGATCCAGCTATGGCTCCACTTCAACCGCACAAAGGGTTGGATTTTGTGAATTCTCCTATTTTTATAACGCGCACTACTCAGTCTCCCCAATTCCAAGAAAATTTTGGAAACAAATAAAAACGTCTGCCATTTGGCCATGTGATTTGGAACATCCCAAAATTTCGGCTCTCGTGGAGCATTCAAGGCGGAGTAAAAACAAAATTGTCGATGTAAATACAGAATATGTGTTTTCCTCCGAAATCCGAATGTGAAATTTGAAATTTGGAAAAGAGTCATCAAGGAGCTGAATGGTCAAAGATGTCATGATCAAACGCATGAAAAGCGAGAAAAGAAAAGAATAAGGACATCAGTGTTTTGCCTGCTCGCCCCCCCCCCCGCCAAGAAAAAATTCCTAGTTCCGCCTATGGGTCCTTAGAAAAATCTGAATTTTCCCTTATACCACAAAACTGAGTCACAGCCTGAAAGACGATAAAAATTAGGATCGAAAACAAAAGAAAAGACGCGCTTAAAAGACAATAAAAAATCAGATACACTGAAAAAAGTGCTTGGTTAAGGTTCACCATAATTTGGTTAAAATTTACTACACACTTGGTTTGGATATACGACAATCCATGTCGAGGGTTACCGTTACCTTCCTCACATAGTAAATTTTACTATGCATTTCATTGTAGGATTTAACGATGATAATGGTTATTTTAAACCAAATGTGGATTAAAAACCATCGCACTTGGTTAAAATTTAACTAACTAACCAAGTAATGGTTAAAATTTAACCAAGTAATGGTTAAAATATTTTTTTAAAAGTTTCATTTTTGATATGTGTTTTATTAATTTAATGGAGTGGTTCATTTTTCAGCCTCTAAAGTTATCATGATATTTTTTTTTTTTTTTTTTTTTTTTTTTAAGTACCTGCTGGGAGGCACTCTTATAAATAACTTTGCTTCATCAAACTTTACATAATAATACTTTTGAGCTTTTGAGAGCTTTCCAAAAATTTGAAAATTTCGCGCTTTGTGTCGAAGTTACGGGTAATTTCATCGTAGATAGTAAAATTTTCATCGTAAACTTTAACCAACACATAGTAAAATCCACAAAATTTGATTTTACTATTTTTACGTGGTTATATGTACAATGTGCCTCGTTTACATTTACTATATTTTTTGTAACTTTTATCATAATTATAGTAAGATTTAACCATGAAAAGTTTACTATGTCAATATAGTAAACTTTAACCAAGTAACTTGTACTTAAACTTTTTTCAGTGTAATAAAATTGTACATATCTTCGGTCGTTCATTAGTTTATTAAAAAAAACAACAAAACTAAGTTCACAAATAAAACCAAACCAGAATACAGAAAACAAACAGAAAAGAAAAAGAAGAAGAAAAAATATGAAATCAAAAATACTTCAAACCAAAATGTGCTAGTATTATTTTCGTGGCCGAAATTTCGTTTGCTGAAACCCACTGTGCGCCGAGCCAACCGTCGGCGGGGTTACTCTGGCGAGACCCAAGACGCCCCGCGGTCGCCGTCACTTTTGAAAAATCAATTATGCTAATATTGGCCCGCTCACAATAATTCACGTCTCGTCCCTTCGAGCGGAATTTAACGTGATTTACATCAATTTAGATCGAATTGCAGACGAAATGAAAAGCGCGTACATATATACATAAAAGGAGACCCGAAAACGAATTCTTGGTCCTTCATCCTTCATAAATAAATGCATGGAAGCGAGTCATATTTTTCAGTGCACGATTTCTTCGTTAAATATTAAAAGATCACTCAGCCGCGGGAAAGTAAGTATTAGTTCAGGCTGCGGATCCATACGGGGTTTCGTGTGCTCAATGGAAGTAAATCCGTTGGCTAACGAGGGGAGATTTACCGGCTTGATTTGATAATATTTGATTCGGAAGATCTGAAGCTGAATCTCATTCCCAAGTTATTACTTGAACTTGATGAGCCGTTGTGGAGATGGGTCGAGTGAAGCTCGCCTCAGGAAAAGTTTAAGCAACCTTTTCTCAGGGACCAAACTTGAAACGATCTGAACGTGGTCTCTTTAATACTATTTTCTAAATTTAAATTTCAAACTAATTTTTACAAGTGTATGGGCCAACTTTTAACACGTAACACTCGAATTTTTCTCGAGACTTCCTTGACTTAAAAAGTGTCATTTGAAATACATGGAGGACGAATGAAGAGCGAGGATCCAATAGAAAAAGATAAAGGGAGAATACGGTAAATGGGAAATATACCATAATTAAAGACAAATTAATGGTAATTAATATGGTAATTATACAATTACCATAATTATAGTAAGATTTAACCATGAAAAGTTTACTATGTCAATATAGTAAATAAAGGGAGAATACGGTAAATGGGAAATAAATTGTAAAAATATTGGATTATAGAAGTGATGGAGTACATAGTGAGAAAAGGTGAAATTGATACAGAAGTAATATTTATTGAGAAAATTTGAAATTGAGGTCAAAGAAATTCTTGAAATTTTGAGGAAATCTCAAGGTTGGTCCGTACTAGCCTTGAGAATGCCTCTAAATCTCAAAATTTTCAATCCTTGATGTTTAATGTCCTCAAGAATTATTCATTCCATTTGCATCAATTTAACATTTTCTTAATGTATTCTATCAGTTCCATAGTCCAACATTTCATAGTTCACCATTTACTATTAATTCGCCCAAATTCTTCTTCCTGTTGGTCCTCAACCGTCAGTCATCCTCCATAAATTTCAAATGGCACTTATTTTCAAGTGGAGGAAATCAAAGAACCTGTTAAAGTTCGACCTTATGTGTAAAATTAAAACGAGAACAACCAAAAAGACATTCATGCCATTTAATGCACGTGGATTATAACAAGTTAGACGTTATGCGTGAGGTGTCACAAACAGATGGAATGGCGGACTGAGGGTTAGACTTTTTTAGAAATATAATTGTTGAGTTTAGAGGGACATGAAATGCCAAGAAATGAAAATACCTCAACTTCCATTTTTTTACGATGACAGTACATTCTCTCCTTATACCCTTCCTTAAGGGGGGGGGGGGGCGAGTATAAAGTTTTCCTCGCTCTATGAGAACAAGTTTATAAATGAATAAGGAATGTAATACGAATTTTATGTACTGAGCATTTTATCTTTGATGTATGAGGGGGCCAATAAAAATAATTTTCATAACAACTCGTAAACGTTTGTCGTTCAAAAGTTTCAAGCGTATGTTCTTTTTCGACGAAAACAAGATGCGTTCGTAATGTTTTTGCTTTTAAGTGTTTTTGTACTGTGTTGGAGGCACTTTTAACGATTGATTTACAGGGAAAAAGGGGATGAACCCCTCCTCCCCCCTTTCACACCCTTTACTTTTTGGACTAACGTTTTTTGGTCTCTGTCGGTGAAGGCTCGTGCAATCAAGCAACCTTTTTTGCCGTTAAAATCTACGTAAAATAATCGATTCAGTTGTCTCGCCTGGAATCGATTATTTCGTATAGATTTCTTTTTTTTCTTACGAAAGAAAAAATGAAACACATCAAAATTTCAAACACTTTTGGGCATAGGAATTCGGGATAAAAAATCTACGAAAACGGACAATAAGACATCAAATTCCAAGGTAGGCAATGTGCATTCAATTGAAATTCCAATCGTTTATATCAAATCAAATTGCCAGATTGATTTTTTTTTTCTCGAAAATTTCCAAGTTCCGATCGATAGAAAAAAATTTGAATTCAGGAGGATTGTCTTAGGCAACTCTGTAAAAGGATGTTAAACTATGCCCGCACATTATGAACATTTTGAATAATTCATTGAGTCATGTCGTAATGATTTCTCAACGTTTCCGCACAACTAACTTACAGAATCTCTCGTCAACCGAAGATAAATCTTCAACTCCTCTCCCTCGCCCCTCCCCTCCCCTCATACCACCTCTCTACTTCAGCCCCACCCCCTCTCACCATCTGGCTTCCATGAAATCATTCCAATCATCTTGTCTTTCGTGAGAAGTTGCGAGATCTACTCGAAAACTAGTATATTACACAAAATGAATGAAATAATCATACGGAAAATCTGAGGGCAGTAGCGTCGCTACAAATCTGACAACGCTGCAGTACTTCCATTCAAACGCGTGTAAAATATCGATTCAAGGCAGTTCACCGTGCATCTCCAATAGTTCGACCTTTTTCGAGGGTTTAAATGGAAATAATGCAACTTTGTACGATTTGCACGCGACGTAACTGCAGTCTGAGGGACTTCTCCGGAGTCTTACAATGCTTCCTCACCCATTTAGCCCCGAGGCAGAGAGGGTGAGGTCTCGAATCATCCTTTACAGTAGCGTACGCACGAATATGTCTCTCTTTCTCTTCTCCCGTTTGAATGCATGTGCTGGAAAGGGAAAGAAATAGGGGCTGAAGTCACGTTTTAGCCCCTGTTCTTGTCCTTTCCTAACACACGTGCTCTAATGGGGCAAGAGAGAGAAAGACAAATTCCTGCGTACGCTACTGATCCTTTATCATAGACGTCATTGCGCAACATTCAAGAATGCCGACCGGAGTTGGAGCAAAATTTCGTCACCGGAAAAAGAAGCTACTTTTTGCGTAAAGGCGCAGCATCTGAATTAATGGGCCTCGCTGCGAACTATTTCGGATCAACGATGAGTTCAGCTAAGTTTTCCTATACAAACAAATGATGCCTCGTACGAAAATATTTCGTTCAGGAAATAGACATTGATTAAAAAAACTAATTTCTAGTAAAGAGCACACATCAAGTTTTTACAAGACCCCCTTTCAGGACACCGCCCTCAGCAAGATGAGAATTCAATAAGCACAAAGAATGCTTCTAGAGAAAAGGCAGAATGACGAGACAGGGACAGGACAGGGCCGCTAACAGGCATGCTTCAATATTCCGTTCCACCCATCTCCCTCATATCTTTTTACAATATTACCAGAGGCGGATCTAGAAATTCGTATTTCTTTCACTTTCTTCATTTCAGCTGATTTATAGGTATGTCAGAAAAGGATAGAAAGAGACCCATAACTTGACTTTAGCCCTTCTCTCGATGTCCCTTCCCAACACATGTGTTCGAATGGAAGGAGAGAGGGAAAGAGAGAGAGGGGAGAGAGGAGAGAGAGAGAGAGAGAGAGAGAGAGAGAGAGAGAGAGAGAGAGAGAGAGAGAGAGGAGAAAGAGAGAGAGAGAGAGAGAGAGAGAAGAGAGAGAGAGAGAGAGAGAGAGAGAGAGAGAGAGAGAGAGAGAGAGAGAGAGAGAGAGAGAGAGAGAGAGAGAGAGAGAGAGAGAGAGAGAGAGAGATAGAAAGAGAAGAGAACAAGTTCCAGGATCCGCCTTTGAGTATTACTATACCTGCTACACTCTCTGTCCCTTTCTCTTTCATCCGAGACTCGCCTCTCGATTCATTTAATATATTTACATTTTTCATCCAATTTTATTTTCATATTCTCCATCGATCGATCGCTGTCCCTACATAAGACGCTTGTCCAAAGCAACGTCTCGTTGACTTCGGAAGCACCAGGGCTGCGTTGCCGACCTCAAGCCTCGTTGCTCATAACTTTCATTTCTCCGACCTTCGGCTTCGGGTCATACAGTAAACTGGAGTCGAAATTGAACCCTGCGTGATCAACGCTCATGATATAAAAGCAGCGGACATAAAAAACGACCTCTAATTGACTGATGAGCCTGTGTCCTAACTTATTTGGCTTCATGGAAATTAACCCTTTATAGACCAGCTTAATTAAAAAAACGCCATTCTTCTGTTTGTATAGGGTAGGTAGTTAACTGTTCGTACTCGGGGGAGTTGGAATTGCCTATACAATGAACTGAAGGCGCCCGATATAATCTCATGTTCGTAGTGTCTCGAGAATCGTGTTTATTCAGAATCATACGAGACTGAAACAATGGTCAGTTGACTCGGGTAGAAAAACGAGTTAACTCGGGCTTGGTCAGTAAAGGATCATTCCATGCAATTACTGTAAGACCTGTGTAAATTTGATGAATTTAAACCTCTATAAATTGACTTAGCAGAATTGTCTGAGTAAATTGATAGCTTGCGTGATAGCCGACAATGCTTCGAAAACGAAGCATTTTCGGACTATGGTTCGTAGGGACTTTTTTGTTCGTGTAGACCTCCCAAATGACCTGAAATTTATGCCGGAAAGAACTGGACCACCCTGTATATTGACCAAGGCATTTTTTTTTTTTCAGAATTGATAAAGTAATACTCGTAGACGGTTTTCGTGATGACGCAATCCGGCGAAGAAAAAAAAAAAAAAAAAAAAAAAAGGGGGGGGGGAATAAAAACTGGTTCACGATTTTATCCCGATACAAAATTATTTAATTCAAGTTTTTTTGTAATTCCCATGAAAAAAATTATGCATTACAAGTAGGAATTAAATCTCAAATTGATATACTTGTTGAATAGAAACGGCAGTCTGCAAGTCTCTGGAGTCAAAGGCGGATACAGGAATTTTTCTTTCTCTGTCTCCTCCCATTTGAACGCGTGCGTTATAGAAAAAGACGCAGATAGAAGCTAAAGTCATGTGATACCCTCCTCTGCTATCCTTTTCTAACACATGTGTTCAAATGGCCAGAGATAGAGAGAGGCAAATTCTTGTATCCACCCATGTCTGGAGTTGCCACGCTCTTTGAACATTATATTGCATTTCTTGTTTACACTGTTTGGCACTATGGCACGGCAAGGCGATCCGTTCCCCTACTTTTTTAAGTGGAAAATATGGTTTTAAAAAAAGGGTAAAACAAAAGTCCTAACTCTTCAAGATCCCCTTCTTTAAATGGCGAAAGGCTCAAGAATAGTAATGACGAGCTATAGAAACAGCTACGTCCCCCCTCACTTTTAAACACGAGGACTGTCCATGCTCTTTTGATTAATCAGGAAACATTACACTTTTGACCCTAACCTGAAAATTTTTCACATCGGGGTTATACACTCAGCTCACCCAGTAGAGCAATAAATGCGGGACTCTCATCTAGATAAATAAAGGGCTCTGCGGGAAAACTTTACATCTGACAAAACTGATTATTCAGCTGTTTAATGGACCTATAAAAGCTGAAAAAGGGGGAACATTTCATGGCCCTACATGCATTCCGGAGCGGGGGAAAAAAACAACAAAATGCAATTGCTCTGATGAATATACATACTACACACTATACACAGGTCATTTGTGTTTCTCAAACAACTGCTCCAATTACACAATGTAACGTTTTCTGGCGAAGCCCTTAAAATATTCAGTTCGCTGACAGAAAATGGCTGTAATGACAACACTGTCGCGAAAGAGCCGTCGACAGTGTTGCCAGATAGGGGTGAAAAAGCCGTACGTTTTACATTGATTTAAATGGAGATGATACGGCTTTTTACCCTCGATCTGGCAACACTGGCCGTCGAGTCGCGACGCAACGCGACGTAGGTATATATCCATATCTTTCAATCAATCGGATTTGTTTATTTGTACCTCGCTTGTTTTTCAATAAGCTGTACGTTCATAAAAATTCAATAAACCCTCTTATTGATATTGTACATCCCTTTACATACCGTTTATTGACTCGGCATACTTGTAATGTGCGAGAAGTCGGGAGAAAAATCGATCCCCCTGCAAAAACCCTTGATTAGACAACCTCGGGTTTTCGGAACATCTGTAATAAAATGCTCAAACGACTCAGGTCATCATTTGTTACACGGGGAAAAATTATGGTATAGTTTATAATGAAACCTAAACCTCAACCTAAACCTTCATGAAACATGATTTTGAAGCGTACGACGCGTACGTGCGATTTTGCGATAAACTTATTGACAAAACAAGCGGGGTGAATGGCACTCGTATTTATTTATTCATTCATTCATTAATCCACGAGGGTCATCCAGAAAGTGAGTAAAGCTTCTCTATAGCTTTTGGACCACTGCAGATATAGATAAAAACGCTGTAAGCTTCTCTATAGCTTTTGGACCACTACAGATATAGATAAAAATGGATGCACATGCATTCGGTGAAGAGAAAGAATTCGGGAATGCAGCAGCCGTTAAAATCAAAATCGAGTTTTCACAAAAACGGGAAAAAAAAAGAAAAAAAAAACTGCAGAGGTGCAAGAAATAACTTGAAAATATAAATCCTTGGTTTTCGAAAACGTCTCGTTACCAGCTTTAAACACTCACACTTTTTCACCCATCAAAATTCAAAGTTGTAAGACCTTTACGCAGCTTTGCTCCGACCAAGATTTTGGTTACGTATAAGCCCTTTCAGAAATAAAGGATGAAGTTTTATCAAATAAATGTTACAGATGAAACGTAACGGTAACACTCTTCTTGAACGACAATAATCATTAAGAGCTGCGCTTTACATCACTTCAGAATGTAGTTTTCTTGCGAGCGCCTTCAAACAGTAGGTTAGGCAATTCCAACTCCTACGGGTACGAACAGTTATCGAGCTGTCACGAATGCGATAAACGATCACTCCGTTCTACAAAAACTGTACTTGGAGGAGACCAAAGCCGTAGCCAGGATATTGTCTTTCTCTCTCTTAGCCCATTTGAACGCATGTGTTAGAAAAGGATGGATATAAGGGCTGTCACGTGACTTCAGTCCCTCTTTCTGTCCTTTTCTAACACATGCGTTTAAATGGGCTCAGAGAGAGAAATACAATATCCTGGCTACGGCTATGGAGGAGACTATATAGCGGATACTAAACTTTATCAGTGTAGCCAGATTTGGAGATTTATACTTATAATTCCGGTAAAGAGTCAATGTAAAATATACGGCTTTTACGTAAAATCTGGCAACACTGAATTGTAAACTACAGAAATTAAAAGCGCGCCGATTGAACTGACGGATTTTAAAGAAAGATTTACAATTTTTATCGTAGATGTTGAATGTTCTCTTTTTCCCGCGGTTCGTTCTTCGGAATTTTCGAGTTATTACTATTATTTATGGAAATACACCCCTAATTGATGTAACAAAAGTGTGAAAACCCTAATTTAGTTACATGCCTTTAAAAGAAAATTAAAGCATTAACAATCGAAGAGGCTTATTATTTTCAGTTTAGTCGGGTTGAAAAGCGGTTCTGTAGACATTTCACATTTAATTTCCGCGCAAACACCGCAGAGAATGTTAGCTGGGCGTGCCTTTGAAATCGGCTGAAATTTGGGGGTCGAGTAACGCTACAGAGTGGGCAAACGGCCAGTATTTACACGCGATCAAGCTAAGGTAATGGGCAATGGAGCGTGAATAAGAGGTAAGGTATTAAGAATGGTTGAAGCCGAGGTGCAATTGCGAAAACACCTCTCGAAGGTCCAGTTGACCGGCTCGATCCGGTCAGGTATGAATGCGTGTTATTCACTCTGAAAACTTCAGCCCGAAAGCGAAGGGCCGCGGCTAAGGGAGACGAGAATGAGTAAGTGTGTAAGCTTGCGAATGTGGTTTGTGAGCGCTAAACGTCGCACTGGGGGGTATCCAATCTGCATTGGTGATCAAAAGTCGCGTTTTGACAAACAAACAAACAAACAAACAAACAAAAATAACAAAACAAAAAAACAAAAAAAAAAGACCAAAACTGTTAGATGAATTCATATTCATCATAGCTTTTTGCGCTTTTAAGTGAAATAGGTATGTTGCAAATTTTTGCTACAACGATAAAGTGTTTCATCGCATGTAAAATTGCCCGAAAAGTCCATTGGTAGCATCAAAAAGTCATGAAATGCGATAGTAAACTCACAAGAGACGTTTAATGAAATCCAAGATGGCAGTAAAATATCGAGCAATCCGTATGCATGCACATTTAACATCCAAGGATTGCCAACGTTGACAACCTCACAGCATCGGAGGTTATATAAGTTTGTTTGCGTTGTGATTGGTTGTGATCGACGTTGTGAGGTTGGCCATCATGGATATTCATTGTTTATGGTGCTTGCATACAGGCTGCTCGATATTTTACCGCCATCTTGGATTTCAGTTAAATGGCTCTTGTGAGTTTGTCTGACTTTCTGCTGCCAACCAATGGACTTTTCACGCGATTTTACATGAGATTGATTATTCTATAGCGCCGCAGCAAAAGTTTGCAACAGCTTCATTGTCTCTGTTCAAACCGATAATGCACTATGACCCACCATTAAAGAGAGTTTTAGTAGTGGTGATGTTTAATTATTTCTTGAGGAGCTTGAGACCTTCATTCTAGAGAATATCTTCTATAATGTTAAAGAAGCTGTATGGTTATCAGTAAATATTTCTTACTTGGTTTTTGTTTATAACTAGACTTTACAACATATATCTATGAATTTGACTTGTACCATCCCATTCTATATGAGCATATTGTACGTAATTGAAATAAATGAATAAGTGAACAAATAAATGAAAAATCACTCACTCGGTCAACAGGCGAGGACTTGCCGCGGTGCTAGTCGTTTCCTATAGATCGGTTAACAACTTCTTTAGGCCCTTTTTCCTAGAAGTACACTACCCCACAGAATAAAACATTTTGGTAGCGCTGACAAAACCTTTGGTAAGAAAATGACCAAGCAAAAAACTTTAGTTGAGCCAGCCAAATCTTTGATTCATCTAGAAAAGTATCTTTTTAGTTAGGCGTACAAATAACAAAACCGTTGGTTATAGCTCTACTAAAGTCGTTTGCTGGGTCATTTTTCTACTAAAGGTTTTCCAAGCGCCACCAAAGCGGTTTTTATCTGTGCATATTGCGGGAGTTTTTGATTAAAATCGCATTTACTGTAGTAAAATCAAGGCTTCAGAAGTATTTTTTCAAGCATAAACATGTTTTTTTTTCTCTTTTTTTTTTCATTGACTCATGGATGGGTGGTATTCGTGATTTCTAAGAATGATATGATAGACAGGTCCTTCTCGGTGACACTTCAGAATTTCATGGAAATTGCATCAAAATTCAAACAATTAGAACTTTAAAAGCTACACAAAAATTAATAATTTGATAAAATAAAACATTAGCTTCTTTGGCAGTTACAAACCTCAAAAACGAATCATTGATGCTACTCGGCTTTTTAGGTGTATTTATCAAAAATTAATCCAATCCCAGAATTGGTGGAATCGTCTTTTGACTCTTAAAAAAAGTTGTATGGTTTCAGAAATTCGTATAATAAATGCATTGTCAGCATAAAAATCAACACTTCGTCTTAAGTCCTAAACTGTCTTGAAATATCTATTGTCTTTGAGTTGCTTTTCATTTTTGCGCAAATGTTACGTGTGAATTGTAGAATAAAGCAAAAAACCTTAATCTAAGCAGAATTTTTCATGTAAAGTTCATCAAACATGTAACCTTAATCCCAGCGAAAAATGCACTAAAAAAAGTAAGCACTTTAAGAAAGAAAAAAAAATGCAATCACTTAATCGCTACCCCAGGAGGGTTAAAAACCCGAAATATTAATAGTAAACTGTATAAATTGCGTATCATTTAATGATTTGGCGCTCACTTTTCAAAGGAAGAGGAAAAGACAGCCATTTCTTTGCCAAAGATGCACTTGTACGTTTTACTTATTATGCATACAAGTTTAGTGAAAGACATTCGATGAGTCATAGAAACCGTATGACTTACACCAGAAGATAACTTTGACCGTGGATCGAGGTCAAACACCCCACAGAGCGTCGACCGTGAAAGCCAGACGCATCCGATACTTCTACTTATTGGTTTTTAAGGGAATCCATCCCGAGCTCGATACTTTCAATTCCAACGATTGCCTCAGAATACACCAACGTTGCCAATATGAGTGTGACGCGGAATATCGTGAATAAAGTCGAGAAATCTAGCAACGTTCGTCCTTTTAAACCCTTTTAAAATATCAATTCAAGGGAGTGCCTGAGTGCCCTCACAATATCTCGACCTTTCTCACAGGTTTAAATGCGGTCGATACAGGATGTTACTTCATTGAAGACGACGCATCTGGCTCCTCTATAATACTTGCCGATCAGCCGATTATTTACTTCATCGATATAGTTATCGTTACGAAAAAACCATTGAGCAATATAACTCGCCGAACGATGAGTTGATGAATTTTAAACACTGTTGCTGTGGTTATCATCGTCAAATTGGTCGTTATTAAAAGCTGTCCCCACCTGCTTTTTTAAAAGCATTTAAAAACCACTCGAGCCAATGGACTCGCTTTATCAGAGTTTATTGGTTCAAGTTTTTTGTGTGTGTGTGTTTTTTTAAAAATACTTTTAATAAAGGCAGAAGAAGAAGTCCTTTAGAGACTGCGAATGAGTCATCTTTAACTTGAAGATGGTTTTTGAGGCAAGCTTGAAAAACGCTCGATGTACATCTAACACAATGACTTTTCGTAATTGTTACAATAAGCTCTCTCACAGTCTCATACAAACGGCGCAACTTAAAGCCGTAATATAAATCCAACGTCAAAGACGCATTTAATCCAACGGAATCAACAAACTTTGCCCGATTTTCACGAATAGATTCGCTTTCCTTGCCTTGCATCATATTTCTTCCTGGTGCTTCGCTTTAAATTGTTTAAGTATCGCTTTCTCGCTTCCAGCGCTGCATTTCAGCCTGAGAGGGGAAGAGAGAGAGAGGTAGAGGTAGAGGGAGGGAGAGATAGAGGGAGGAAGAGAGAGAGAGAGAAAAAAGAGGAAGTAAGAGAGAGAGAGAGAGAGAGAGAGAGAGAGAGAGAGAGAGAGAGAGAGAGAGAGAGAGAGAGAGAGAGAGAGAGAGAGAGAGAGAGAGAGAGAGAGAGAGAGAGAGAGAGAGATAGAGAGAGAGGGGAAGAGAGAGGGAACAATAGGTAGAGAGGAGGAGAGGGACAGAGAAAAAAGGGGTTAGTACGTAAAGTCAGGTAAGAGAAAATGAGAAAACAAAGTTGAGGTAAGTTAGGTGGATTTTCCTTTCTTCCAACCACGGTTGTCAAGTTTTATCCTGGGATGCTATATGAAACGTTATTAACTGTTCAGCAGCATTAAGAAATATGACTGGCTTCTGAATGCATTCAACAGTATCAGTGCCCCCTAGAGCAGTGAGTGAGCAGTTTTATTCTTCGAAATTATCTCAAAAACTGAAACATAAAGCGACTGAGATCGAATATTTCCAGACAAAAATGATAATTTACAATTACTGCTGATTTTTGGTTCCTTAAACCGATTAAATTGATTGCATGGGCGGATACAGGGAATTGTCTTTCTCTCTCTCCCTCCATTTGAACTTATGTGTTGTAAAAGGACAGCTGAGGGGGCCATCACGTGACTTTGGCCTCCTCTTCAGTCCTTTTCTAACGCACTTTTTCAAATGGGAGGAGAGAGAGAAAGACAATTCCCTGTATCCGCCCATGCGGAATTGTTCTTCCAAAGAAGATCAGCGCACTATAATCTGAGATCGTCAAAAATAGACCAAAATCAGAAAGTAAAATCATCAATTTATCATCATTATAAACTTTCAGGACAAAGGACCTTATTCAAAATGGGCAAAATTGGCCCATGACGGATTTTCACCGGCTTTTAGTATGTTATAGAGGTACATCTCAGGAGCACGGAGATGGCCAGTTTTTTGCTGAACGCCGCCTGGGAGCGGGGGGGCAGGGGGTCAAAGTCAGAACCTTCATTCACCCATAACTTTTGAACGAAACAAGATATTGAGATGCGGTTTGCGTGAAAAGATAGAAAATGAAGAGATCTTCATTTTCATATGCATGGTTTTACGTTTTCATTGATTTTTACTAAAAATATGTCAATTTTTCTACTTTTTTTAAAATAAAAAAAATGAATTTTGGACTGTAATGAATAGGGGACAAAACGAATCTGTTCAAATAATTTCCGTGAAGAAAGCTAAAGAAATAAGCTATCAAATGGCGCAAACCGCGTTCCGGGGGAAAAGTTTCGTTATTGCGCTACAGCGCTTCAAAGTTGATAGGGTCGCGCCCGACGCGCGCCTTGTACACCTATACCGACGCGTCACAGTATGTGTAGCGCCATAAACTCACATAGCAGCGCTTTTCATGATCAATGCTGACTCTTTTTCGCTTCCTTTGCGTAAATAGTGGGTAAAATCGTACCTAAGTACCGTTAAATGAATCCAGTATTAAGTACGTAGTATTTTCTTTTTTCTCAATGTCCGGTTGTCCACAGGGGCGTAGCATGCCATTTGGCAGCGATGTATCTCGTCCATTTGAACCCATGTAATAGATCGAATGCAAGAATGTTCAACAAACACCCAGTACTTCGATATTTTTCATAGTTTTAAATGGACAAACTGATCCTGAACCTGCATCACAGATTTTTCCCGGATTTCGGATAAAGAAGAAGCATCGCAAGTGAAGAAGAAGAAATAAACAAAATAAACCAAATCATTGATACATAAGATACGGTTCTTGACCCTATTCAAAAGTGCTATGTTTCCTCCTGCTTATGCTCATTTTCCAAATCGCTGAATTAATCGTAACTAACACACAATCCCCCGCCCTCATTTCTTGTTATAATACCTACGTTGATAAGAATGAAGTTAGCCGAAATCGTCCACCATCTGCATGGAATTTTAGAGGAAGAAGGCCGGGTAGTAAACATTTATGATGAGTCCTTTCTATTTTTAGACAGAAGTGTCAATTTCATAGTTTCCAACGCGTCATCTTATAGAGGGGACAACCATTGGCATTGCGTGCAATTCGGCAACGTTGCAGTTCGTCCATTTAAACCCATGAAAAATATCGAAGTACTGGGTGTTTGTTGAACATTCTTGCATTCGATCTATTACATGGGTTCAAATGGACGAGATACATCGCTGCCAAATGGCATGCTACGCCCCTGTGGACAACCGGACATTGAGAAAAAAGAAAATACTACGTACTTAATACTGGATTCATTTAACGGTACTTAGGTACGATTTTACCCACTATTTACGCAAAGGAAGCGAAAAAGAGTCAGCATTGATCATGAAAAGCGCTGCTATGTGAGTTTATGGCGCTACACATACACGGAAAAAAATCAGTGGTAAAATTAACCATAGCATAGTTGATTTTGGCACCTCCTACAAAGTATGGTAAATTTTACCTGATGTTTGGTATGATGAAGCACACTACCAGTTAAATATAACGCGCAGATGGATGCGTTGACCAAAAGTGTACCTCATCGTGCCAAACATCAGGTGAAATTTACCATACTTTGTAGGAGGTGCCAAAATCAACTATGCTATGGTTAATTTTACCACTGATTTTTTTCCGTGTACTGTGACGCGTCGGTATAGGTGTACAAGGCGCGCGTCGGGCGCGACCCTATCAACTTTGAAGCGCTGTAGCGCAATAACGAAACGTTTCCCCGGAACGCGGTTTGCGCCATTTGATAGCTTATTTCTTTAGCTTTCTTCACGGAAATTATTTGAACAGATTCGTTTTGTCCCCTATTCATTACAGTCCAAAATTCATTTTTTTTATTTTAAAAAAAGTAGAAAAATTGACATATTTTTAGTAAAAATCAATGAAAACGTAAAACCATGCATATGAAAATGAAGATCTCTTCATTTTCTATCTTTTCACGCAAACCGCATCTCAATATCTTGTTTCGTTCAAAAGTTATGGGTGAATGAAGGTTCTGACTTTGACCCCCTGCCCCCCCGCTCCCAGGCGGCGTTCAGCAAAAAACTGGCCATCTCCGTGCTCCTGAGATGTACCTCTATAACATACTAAAAGCCGGTGAAAATCCGTCATGGGCCAATTTTGCCCATTTTGAATAAGGTCCTTTTAATCACAAAGAACATTATCAGCAAGTAATTTAAATCTATAAACGCGTCACTGGAAAGTTTTAAATTGAGCCTTAGAGTGGAAAACGATGATTTTATGACGTTTTTTCACTGATTGTTTGCCATTATTTGTCGATCTCCGACTAAAATGTAGCTGCGCGCGTCACAACAGAGGCCGCTTAGATGAGATAACTATTCGTACATACAAACTTTGTTTTTGCCTATACAGTGAAATGAAGGCGCAAGAAAAATATCAATGCTCCATTATCTCACACCAACAGCAAATAAGTCAACATCTATAAACGTGTCTGCGTAGGACCTCAATTTATTTACCTTTGATCAAAATAAAGAGCCTCGAATATAAAAAAGGAAAACTTTTAACTTTAAGTTCCGAACTTCCAAAATAATACTATTTCGTGTGTTTCAGAAGGCTGGCAATCGAGCCACAAACTCTGAGGGATAGAACCGCAGTAAGCAGGATAATGCGATACTCTCTCGAGGGGTGACTTAATCTCAGCGATCATATTCAAAAGAGGAATCACATATTAATGTCTCGGGGGCTGAGGAGTCATTCTTTTTCGACGACGATCTTGAATAAGTCCCTCTTTGCAATTGAGTCCATTTCCAGGAAAAAGGTCTAAAAACAACGGGTACGCTTTTTCTAAGCAATCAGAATTGTGATAGAATAGACGTTTGCCGGTAGAGCGCAGCTCTTGATTTATGGGTTGGTTATTTTTCACGAAATGGCCTCCATTGCAAACAGGAATTGGACCGGTTTCTGAAGAAGGGCGGCCCATAAACCAGGTGTGTGCTCTTCCTACAAAAGTCCTATTGGACCGCGATGTTGATTTCTTTGGAAGAGCTTACTTGCTATTTTATTGAACCTCCTACCACAAACTGCATCAATTAGTATTAGTCTTAGAGAAAAATGTAGGATGACATCCTTTTTTTTTCTTTTCACTCCAAAAACTCTCGGTCATTATTTTGAATAAGTTAGGTCTCACAGCTAAAATTGAAAGTATTGTTAGAAAGTAACTCAGTCATCGTTCATTTAGTTCTATTCCTCATTCTCTCTCTCCCTCTTTCTCTTTCTCCCTCTCTCTCCCCCCCCCCCTCTCTCTCCTCTCCTCCCCACTCCCCCCTCTTCTCTCTTTTCCTCTCTCTCTCTCTCTCTCTCTCTCTCTCTCTCTCTCTCTCTCTCTCTCTCGCACACCCTTTCTCTTTCTATCGCTACTTAAATTAAAAGTAAATAGAACCGTTGATTTTTCTTTTTTAATGGTTAGAACATAATTTTATAAAATAACATACAGAAGAAGAAAAAATGATCCGGAGATTTTTAAAATATTTGTGTTTCAACGTTTAAAACTAGTCAATGGTTAGAGGCAAAATACTTTGACCCCGGCAAAAAATACAATAAGTCTCGTGTGTATATTTGTAAGAAGAAGAAGGGGGGGGGGAATCATTTTAAGATCGCAGACCCCACAAACCTGCGAGAATGTCCTAAGTATGAAGAAAACTTCAAGAACCTCATTCACTGCACTGAGAAAACCGGATGAAGTAACAAAAAAAACAAAAACAAAAAAACAAAAAAAAACAAAAGCAGAAAAACCCTCTAGCAAGCTCAATCAAAGTTATTGCGCGGGAGCTTTTAACATAATTCGAGCCAACTGAGCAGTGAGCACGGACAACTTTCCCTATGTTCTCAAGTTTAAACTGATAAAGTTTCCGAGCTCACTCCAGATGAGAAGCTCACACGAAAAAGGTTTAAACTGATGCTTGACAAAATGATTTCATTAAGAGCGATGATCCTATCCTCTCCCACCCTCTCTTACCCTCTCCCACTTTGTCCCTTTATCCCCCTCCCACTTATCCCTTCTTGCACGCTATGAAATTTCATCGTCTTCACGGTTGGAAATTTCGATGGAAACCCTCTGAATTTGTTCCGAGAAAAGTGGGCTGAGAACGGCTCCTCCTCGGGATGCAGCTTTGAAAGGGTGAAGAGGTCTTACCGATGATGAAGGAGAGAGCAAAAATGAGAGGAAGGAGGGAGGTAAGCGAGCGAGCGAGAGAGAGAGTGAGAGAGAGCGAGAGAGAGAGAGAGAGATTGGGGAGAGAGAGATTGGGGGGGGGGAGAGAGAGAGAGAGAGATTGGGGGGAGAGAGAGAGAGATTGGGGAGAGAGAGAAGTAAAGAGAAGAGGTTTGTATACCAAGATAAGAGTAGAGCATCTCGAGTTCCGCTTAAGTGCATAACTTGTTAATTGAAACGAGATCGTAGAGTTCGGCAAGATAGATGGTGATAGATAGTGAAAATATAAGTTTCCTACAAGTAAAGTGTTTCCGCTTCCTCCAAAAATTACCATTGTGCGTTTCCGCCGAAATATCGTTCTCTTGGTGTGTAACTCTTTGCATTCATCCTCCCTCTTCAGGATTCTGGAGTGCTAATCGGTTATTGGCAAACGAAGAGCAGAGAAACTTGATTAACAGGAAAGTTGTCAGTTTTCCTCTCTCTCTTCAAAGCCAGTTTTTTTCGGATTTTTTTACTATGGGGGGGGGGTAGAAAGTCATAGAATTATATACGTGATTGATATTATAGGTACACAAGACAGGAAAAATAAAAACTTGACTGCGTTAAGAAAACACGGACAAATCAAATTGGTCATCAGATTTACGATAATGGTGACTGATTTTCGTACAGACCTGTCAAAATGTCAAAAAAGATGGTAAATTTGACCAGAAGTCCGGTTGAAAAATTAAGTACCTAAATTAGTTAAACATGTCTAAATTTGTTACAAACAAAATGTGTAATTAAAACAAACTGTTTATTTCATTCAATTCAACGCAACGTGTGGTCAAGTTTTCCATATTATTTTGCTGGTGCAAAAATCACATGATGGTAGGAAGGTAGGTATACCTTACCAATTATTTTTTTTCCGCAAAGAACGATGAACGTCGCTGCGTCACAGAAATCGGGATTGAGGTATTGAGACTTGAGAGGATCGGTTCTTCAGACCATGAATCGAATAAGACAAATCGCCAATTTGTCCAAAATGGTACATCCGTTTCCGTGTGATCAATGAATAGCAAAAAAGTTATGGGCGAGGGCCGTCGATAATTAGAATTCACATTGAATTTCGATGAGATCAGTCCATGACAAAGCAACAGAGTTAAAAGATTACAAACAGCAATTCTCAGATTACAAGACAGCAGGGGCGTGCCGAGGGGGAGCATGTGGGTACCCTTGCCCCGCGCGGCACTCTCGCGGGGCGGCAAAATCAGGGTGAACAACCCAAAAAAAAAAAAAAAAAAAAAAAAAAAAAACAAGTTGGAACTTGCAACACTGGAACAGTGTTAGCAAAGAGAGCATGAGTGTCGGCCGTAAATCATTGTAAGTGTGGAGTTCCATATTGATAGTACAAAACTGCGACAAATTCAATCGCAACGCTGCATTTGTGTCTGTATAACAGTGATCGCTGTAAAAATAACTTGATAGGTCAAAGTGGGAATGAAAATTTACTTATAGCGTGTTGAAACAGTTGTTCACGAGGCGAGGTGAATACTGTGGTTTTGAAAATCGATTTCGATAGTGATAGTTCCTTTAAAATCGGATGACGCAATACCAATCCTAGCAAGCCGCAAAGTCTAGTTTAGTTATTTGGGACTTTTTTAGATTTCTCTCGCCTGAACCAAAGTCATCAGGAAGGAAATTCTTAGTACCAATCCTAGCAAGCCGGAAAGTCTAGTCTAGTTATTTGGGACTTCTATAGAATTTTCCTCGCTTGAACCAAAGTCATCACGATGGAAATTCTTCGTCTTTATGGTTTCAGCTCTTTTTGTCTCAGATTAAAAAATGAATGTTAATATTGATCAAATGTCATCCGACACTCATCAAGGCCCTTAAGGAACGTAATATGAACTTGAAAAAAGCTCATTCGATTTTTAAGGGAGCTTAAACGGTCCATGAGAGACGAAATTCTCGGATACAGAGTATCCACAGCTTATTTCAATGTTCGATCTGACAAGACCGTGCGCCTTTGAAAAATCGATATCTCGATAGTGAATCGATGTATTGCAATTCGGTTTGCACCGATCGAAAGCGCTTGCTTGTGACTGACAACCTCGAAAATTTCAGATCCATCCGAGTTTATTTAATGACCTTACAGGACCTCTCGCGGCCGCAGTTAGACATTTCTTGTCAGAGTTACGCTGAAACGGGGAGTAGTTCCCCCCCTAAGATGATATTTTTTGGCTCGAAACTGCATTGGGCCCTCTCGGGACATCATTGGGACCCGAAAAAATGCGGAACCGATATAATACGGCACACGACTGGTTCGTGAGAGACGAAATTCGCCTTTTTCCAGCCTCCAGCGCCCCTCTAAGGTCGATCTGACAAGACCGCGCGCCTTTGAAAAATCGATATCTCGAGAACGAATCGATGGATTGCGCACTGCGGTTTGGATTGGGCGGTAGCTTCAGCTTTTAGATAATTCTTGAAAAAAATTCAAATCCATCCAAGTTTTAAACGGATCTTATGGGACCTCCCGCGGCCGCAGTGAGACATTGTACGTGAGACTTACGCTGGAGTTGGGGCCACGCCCCCCCCCCGATATAGACTTTATCGGTCCGACATTTGTCAGGGCCCTTAATGAACTTCATGTGAACTCAAAAAACTCACATATGACTTCTCACGGCGCATGCTAGGTCCATGAGAGTCGAAATTCGCGGATTTTAGAGAATCTTAGATTTCTGACCCTATACCGCGCGCCTCTGAAAAATCGATATCTCGAGAGTAAATCGATGTATCGCAATCCGGTTTGGACCGATCAAAAGAGTAAGCTTACCGGTACTCGCCGTTAAAATTTTGGATCCATCTGATTTCATTTTGAGACCTTACTTGAGTTACTTGGACCCCAGTTGGAATTATTTTTTCGGAGTTACGCTGGCAAGGGGTCGCTCCCTCTCTTGGAAAACTGTGGAGGGGGCCCTTTGCTGGGGCATACATTCTATTTTTCACTTTTTTTTTTTTTTTTTTTTTTTTTTTTTTTTTAATTTTATATTTGTGTCTAATCTAAGTTGGGGGAGGAGGAGGAGAGTACCTGCAAGTCAACCGGCAATTTACTTCTGATAGTGGCTGCGGGTCGAGGGTGCGGATTGCGGACTTTTAACTTGTTGTGGGGTTTACAGGGTGGCCGTGTTTAAAACTTATGAGAAAAGAAGGCAACCACAGACCGGAAGAACGTTCAATTTCTGGTTCAGAGACCATGGACAAAGACATGGGCACCCGCAAAACAATTGCCTGGAGGGGCAACTTTTTGAATGTCAATGGAAGGTCTAGGGGACTTCACTTAGAGACGGGCAAGTCTAGAGAACCCCCCCCCCCCCACTTCCGCCCAAAATAGAAAATAAATCAATTATCCTTCCAAATGGTAGAAATTGTAAGTGATTGTAGCATGTAGTTGTATCAAAAGTAATTCTATTTTTGAAGTGTTTGATATTATGAATAAAGTGACAGCATCAGATGATAGAAATAGTAAAAAGCTAAGTACAACTATTCCTTCTTTATTTTCATTGTCCTGATGAATTCTAAGAGTTAACCTATTTAAATTAACAAAACCAAACTCTTGCCTATACATTCTCTAATCATGTAATTATCGACCAGAGGATTCTGAATTTTCAAGGAAGTTCGCAAAATTCTCGTTGCCAACGGTAGTTGCCAATGTAGACACGTTCATACTAGTAGATTTTAAAACTTCTTTCGGCGAGGGAGATGACGGGTGGGAAGGATGATGTCGTCTGAATCAGGAGGGGGTGGGGTAAAAATCAGGGGGAGGTCTAGATCTGGGGGGGAGAGGAATCCTGAAACTGGGGGGCGAGCTGTATAGTGGCAAGGGGTGGTTGGGCACCACTGCTTGGGGGAGCTACTTCCCGCCCTGCCCCCCCCCTAAATTACGCCCCCTATTAAAATTGTAAAGTAAACTAAGAATAAAGTTTGTTAACTCTTACTCCTTTCGTTATTATTTGATCTTCGAATGTTCCGATTCTTTTTTATTGTAAAGTTTTGATTTTTCTGAATTAGGGGGGGGGGGGCGCCGCGCCGCCCCTCGGGGAGCGCCCATTGACAGATAAGGGAGAAAGGTAAGTGTGGGAAAGCGCACGGGAATCCGGTGTAGTGTGCCGCAAAAATTACTACCAATGGCGGATCCAGAAAATTCTTTTAGGGGGGGCTTCACGCCGATGAATTTTCAAATTTGCAGAGAGGAATTTATGGGATTTTTTCTGTTGAAAAAAGGCAAAGGCTAACGTGAGTTGGGGGGGGGGGCGTGCCTTTCCCGAATCCGCCGCTGATTACCATGTAACACTGGGCCACGATGACCGATGTCGCATAAAACCAGGTAGAAGACCCGTGGCGGGCGTGGCATCCGTGATGGCTGTGAAATTGGGATGAAGTAGATGGACACACATCATTCATGCAATCTGCACAACGCGGCAAGCAACTGTTGTAGGCATAGGTGCAGTAGTTCGTGGGGAGGGCAAAGGGGACGGGAGGTCGTCGCAAAACCATGGACGAAGATATAACTAAGGACTGCCGACTGTTGTTAGTCCTGTTTTGCTCTCGACCCCAGCGCTCCAAGCAGCGGTCAGCTGAACTACTCTTTCAAGTGAGCGATCCTGGCGATGTGTCCATGCTCACATGCTGTGCTACTGCTAAAACCGTTGTTGGAGTTGGTCTGTTATGGCATGGCTGTCAACTGCTGTCGGCGACCCAAGAGGATCAGATTACTCAGTATCTCAATGGAAGATCGAAAGCAAGGGAAATTCAGAATCAACTTTGGACAAGGTAACAGAAATCATCAGCAAATTAAAAGAGTCGCCTGATCTCTACTAATAAAACAAATGTCTATGTACTCTTTCTTGTTTGATTCCGTTTTGAGGTTAACTGTGATGTATAGTATTTCAGTCCTTGATTAATCATTTTCGACAATTCAGGAATCTTTCAAGAAATACTCCAGACGTTTGCTTTTTAGCGGATTTTGCTTCCTTTTAATTCGCTGATCATTTGTTCCCTTCGTTCAATCGTGATTCAAATTACCTACACGGTATACATTTGCGGGAAGGCATGGGAGAAAGGGAGCCGGAGCGGCCACCGCTGCAGCGGTTCGCTTTTAGTTGACCCTTATTGCTGCTTGGAGCGCTGCGGTCGCGCTCGAAAACCCGCTAACAGGTTTTAACACGGGCGGAGATAGGGAGTCGGCAGTCCTTAGTTATATCTTCGTCCATGGCTCGGAATGGTCTTAAAATTTTCCTTAGGATTTGATCTAGAACGCAACGTTCTTACATTTTCGAAAAGTTAACTCTAGCTCTCGCAATTAACGATTAAAGGCGGAAAAAGCATGGTTTCTGGACCGCGGAACAGTGACGTTATCTAGCGGATGAGAATCTTACTACAGGTCGCTGAGGATTCACCTTAAAACGCAACGCCGATCGCGTTCCCCAAACGAACTCTTTTAGCGGACCGAAACATCAACAATAACAGGATTGGAAATTTGAAATCATCTAAATGCATTTTAAATCGCAGAATACACGAAACATGGACACAATCCTCTGATATAAAACCCCAATATCTCATACAGAAGATTTCGTTGAAGTCTGATCCAAATTAGTAACGTAATTACATTCCCAAAAATGCTTAACCTCAATCTTGGCCAAAAACTCCCGCCACAAAGAAAAAGCGACAAATTGGGAGGACACCGGATTGGCGGAATCACATGGGTCAATCGGTCCTCGAGGACCCGTTCTCGATACTGAAACCAAGCGATCCCCTGAGCGGACCCCCGAACCATGCCGTTCCTATAAGAAAAGCATTATTGACCTTGTAGAAACGATTTCAATAGAGCATGACACTCATGCTCTAAAAAAAAAAAAAAAAGTTATCAAATTTCAAAATAATTTTCAGGGGGGGGCGGCAAAATCAGTGTGTAACAAGCCAAAAAAGAGAAAAAAAAGGTCATCAAATTTATAATTTTGTCCGCGGAGGGCGGGAAGATTGCATTCTTGTCCCCCTCTCTAGAAACCACGGCACACCCCTGCAAGACAATTTAGAGATGGATATTTATTTAAATAAATAATTATAAATAAATAACCTTACCAACTAACACGGGCGCAGCTGCAAACTTTAATCAGAGACTATTCCATTAACTCACCTGAAACAAAAAACCAAGTTAACAAAATGAAATTATTGTGACTCACATTGGTAAAAAGCGTTTAGTAAATAATAGTAAGAAAATAATCTTAAAAGTGTACATTGATGAGTTTCTGAAGGACTTTGTCTTTTTAGGAATAGATCACGATCTGTGAAATAACCGTCCCGAAGAACTTGATTCGGATGTTCCGTAATCCATATTAGTATACAAAGAGAAGTAGATTCGAGAGAATGATGCTTTGAACAAAATATACTCGTAATGGCCATCAGAAGATCCATTTTTGAATTATTGAAATCTATGTGCAGTCGGGCACAAAAATAAAATCAAATGACTCCTGAGAAGAAAGATTATACCCGGCCGTAATACTAATGAACTTAAGCATTACAGGTGGCCTCTCTAAAGCCCTTGCCACACCAAAGCGAACGCGAACGCTACAAAAGAAATCCGCGCCATGTATTTCAATGCAAGTGGCCACACCAGAGCGAACGCGAACGTTCGCAGCGCTCGCGACGCGTTCGCAAGCGAATCCGTTGCAACGAATTCGCAGGCGAACGCGTTCGCGAACGTTTCGGCATTTCGTAAGGGATTCAATGTGTTTCATCATCGATAGGTGACTGCCACTGATGTAATGGGTAGATATGGACCAATGAATGTCCGTCCATCGTTTAAGCTGTTAAAAAAACCATTTTTTTGTATTTTTTGTAATAATTCAGAACCACAAATAACACAATAAACCAAGGGACCCTCCACTTCTTTTTATTTAGGAATAAATGACAATATAAATATCAGAAAAAATAAGAGGATAGGTTTCTAATAGCTTTGACTATAAAATGGTCACGTTTGTGGGGGATACATAACATAAACTACATGGATTACCAATGGACAAAAGCGGGAAGATGTTCCGTGCAGGATACGTAGCGTCGCGTCGCCGCATCGCAAGGTATGCCACACCAGAGCGAACGCGAACGCGTTCGCGTTCGCTTAGGTGTGGCACGGGCTTAAGCCAAAACCTCAGGAGTCGCCTGAAATTATTTTGGTCCCCAACTGTATCTAGCAAAAACGAAAGGGAACAAACACAAGAGAGATACCGCCCCCATAAGCGAGTCACCCTCACGGGAAAAAATAGCTGGTAAAATTTACCACCATGATGACTGATTTCTGCACCTGCCAAAAAGATGGTAAATTTTACCAGATATTGGGTTGAATAGAAAAAGTGTCTAGCTCATTCAACCCGATAAATGGCCATGGTTACCATATTTCTGGCAGGTGCAGAAATCAGTCATCATGATGGTAAATTTTACTAACTATTTTTTTTCCGTGCTGAGGAAAGGAATAATCTCAAAAGCACACAGGGATTGCATTGCAGGTGGCCGACCTGAAGCAAAATCTATAAGGAGTCGTCTGACATTTCTTTATGTCTCCGACTGTATCTCTCATTGTCAGAAAGGAAAAAGGATAAGATAGTTACCAATTTACTATCCCTGCAAGTAAGTCATCACCCGGAGGAAAAGAATAATCTCAAAGGCCCAAAGGGTTTGTATTGTAGAAGGCCTACACACCTGAGACAAAATATCAGCAGGACTGAAGTTTTGCGTGTTTACAATTGTCTCCATCTAACTCATAGTGTAAATTTGTTGAATTTCCCGCCAAATTTGGCAGAACTGCAAAATATAAGGAGATTCCTGACATTCATAGTGTAAAATTTTTGTAATTTCCCGCCAAATTTGGCAGAACTGCAAAATATAAGGAGTTTCCTGACATTCTTTTTGTCACCGACTAACGCGTGACGGTGTTTCTCTCGTAATCCGGCAACTTTGGCTCAAAACATGAAAAACGAGGGATCCGTCTCATCGAGTGATGAAAGCGAAGGAGTTTGTCCGAGCTGAAAAGATACAAATAAAACTGTAAGAGCGCTCACGCACTAGTGCAAAGGCAAGACGTAACTTTTGACTCCTTCGCTCTTGAACTACTTAGACTCTCTCTCTCTCTCTCTCTCTCTCTCTCTCTCTCTCTCTCTCTCTCTCTCTCCCCCCCTTCTCTCTCTCTCTCTCTCTCTCCCCTCTCTCTCTCTCTCTCTCTCTCTCTCTCTCTCTCTCCTCTCTCTCTCTCTCTCTCTCTCTCTCTCTCTCTCTCTCTCTCTTCTCTCTCCTCTCTCTCTCTCTCTCTCTCTCTCTCTCCCTCTCTCTCTCTCTCTCTCTCTCTCTCTCTCTCTCTCTCTCTCTCTCTATCATCTATCTCTCTTCCTTTCTCACAAATGACTCCCTTGATGCAACCGCGGTGCGGCGGCGTTACGAATGATTAAGTACTCTTTCTTGAAACTTACTCCTTCAAATAAATGTAAAACTAACGGTGACGCGTCTATGACCATCGCGTTGCGTTGCCGTGCGGACGCTAAGCCTCATAGCATCGCGTCCGCCGTACCGCAATCATTATTTTAAATCTCTGATCGCCTCTGGGCAGTTTTAGTGATGACGTCACAAAACTCTCTGCACTCATCTAAAGCTGCGATCACAATTCAGTCATAGTTAGGATTGCACGGATTTGACGGTTTTAGTGATGACGTCATCCAGTGAAAAGGTTCGTTCAACGTTCCAAACTATCTCGCTCACTCTCACGTGACCCCAAAAGTACTCAGAACTGCTATTTCACTCTCATCGGTAAAATTGTAAAAGGGAGATCTTTTTTGCGATTTTTTTTTTAACCGCGGATTGTATAGTTGTATACCTCAAGTCACTTAAATTCGATTTTAATAATACAAGTCGTGAAACAAGGCCCTGTATGCGAATTTTGACATTTCCCTATTGTCATCTGTACCTACAGATGACTTTCATGAGGGTTACGAAGAGTGCGAGCGAGATAGTTTGGAACGCTACGCGAGTTTTTTCATAGCTGATTGAGTGCACTGTATAGGCTAACCGTTGACATCGCATTAAAACCGTCTATAATAAGCCATTTGCGTCTTTTAAAACTTGAATTCGATGCATGTTTCTTGTAGATCTTGTCGATTTTACCAGAAAAAATTACCGTGGTTGAAGCCGCACTATTTAAATCGCAGTGCACTCCCCACTGGCGGATCCACGAAATTGTGCTTCTCTCTCTTTTCCTATATAATAGCGCATGTGTCAGTAAAGGACAGACGAGAGGGCGAAAATCACGTGACTGCCCCTGCTCTGTTCTTTTCTAACACACGCGTTCTAATGGGGAAAGAGAGAGACAGAGAAATTCCTGGATCCACCAGTGGCACTCCCTTTGATCGATATTTTACACGTGTTTAAATGGACTAAATGCAGCATTGTGATGCCGATAGCACGCGGCGCTACTGATACTACCGTTCAATTATGAAGACACAGCTATTACTTTAACGAGAAAATGGAATTGGCTGCTAATTTTTATGGGCTATTTCTGAAAGCGAATCACTCGGGCAACAGTATGCTAATCTTGTTACCGCAGAATCACTCTTTAATACTCGTCGACCGTCGTGGCATAACAGAGCTTCCCACTGAGAAAAACACGGAAAAAAAACTACGGTGAAAATAACCATACGGATACCTGATTTTGGCACCTGCTAGATGTTATGGTAATGTTAACCAGAAGTATACTATGTTTTGACTAGGTACTAGGTGATGTTACCTGATTGCATGTCGAATTTACTCAAAGTATCGGTAAATGTACCATACTTCTGGTCAAGTTTACCATAACATCTAGCAGGTACCAAAATCAGGTATCCGTATGGTTATTTTCACTAATCTTTTTTTTCCGTGAATGTTCCTGTCAATTCAACCAGACGTCTGTTTAAGACTTACTTAACCGGAATTCCTGTTGTTTCAACAGGAATATCTGTTACTTGACCGGAATTCCTATTGAAACAACAAGAATTTCTTGTTAAAACAACAGGAATTCCGGTTAAGTAAGTATTAACAGGACGTCCGGTTACGGCAACAGGACATTTTTTTCGGTGACGTTTATACCGTATATTTAATGAAGTTATGTGCTCCATCGGTGATTCTACCTGTTGAAACAAAGGATCACAAATATCAGATGGAAATTATAACAATGACTTGTAAAAATACTCAAATTAGTAATCTTTGCTTCAACTATAGTTAGCAGAGAGAGATAAAGAGAAAATAGGGCATTTAATTTTTTTCACCAACACCGATGCGTTCGTATACAATGCCATTACATATTAACACAAAAAGGCAACACTGGTGGTATATCTGTAAAGTCTAAGTAATCTTTGTTTTCCAGGCCTATTTCTATCACCGCGGCCGTACCGCACACTCCACAGGTTTAGAGAGAGAGAGAGATGTGTAAATAATTAATGATATCATTTCTACATTGTTTTTTTTTTTTTCACTTTTTCCTTTTATATTGTTTTAAGAGGTCTTGACTGAGTTGTGGGTGCGGATTAGATGAGGAGAGAAGAATATCTGGATGTCAAGGACCAGTCGCAGCCGGTGCCGGTGGCTGGTGGCATCGCGCGAGCACTCAACAAACAACAGAGTCAACACTCGCGGAAGAGTTCGCACAGAGTGATCTCATAAACCGAGTTAAGTCACTTGACATAAAAAAAAGAAAATAGGGGGCCTCGAAAATGGAACATAGTTGCATGGAGCGGCCACGGCATGGCGTGGGTGGGCACAGCCCCTATTACAATGCATAATATACAGGGTGTCCATGAAGTAGATTGCCATGATTGAAGTAGTTTTTCGTGGAGTCCCTATAGGTATGTAAATTGTAGGGAGTTAAGACGAGAGGGTATAGTCACCCTCTGATTGGTCATGAGTTTCAGGCTCTACACGCACCGCCATTGAATACGTTTTTGCACATTTGTTTTACAAACACTTGCGTTTTCAAAACGAAGAGGTTCAAGGGTATTTCACTGATAAAAGCTCAGTTAATTGTAGATAGACCTGTTAATTTTCCTGATAATATGCACCTCAAGAATGTATACATTCCCAAAGTATAAGTCCTAAAAGCGTATCTTAATCCTAAGCGTAAATAGACGCCGATCAACAATAGCATGCGCAAAAACCCATCCAATGACGGCGCTCATGGTTTTTCACTTGTCTTAACTCTCTACATACAGGGACTCAAGCTTTTCCAATTTATTCCTGCGTTCGAAAATAAGTGACGAACTACTTAATGGACACCCTGTACGTGTATATAGTGTATACTTTTATATGTATAGCAAAGCACACATAAAAATAAGGGAACGACGAGTGACAATCCACTTTTTACTCTATTACTGAATTTACCGCACGGCTTTCAGCGCAAAATTTTCAACGCGACTGAAGGGACGACTGATGCGGGGGAGTTGGGAGGGGTGAAGGGGCGGTGGAGGGAGGAAGGGAAGGGTGAAAGAAAAACGGAAGAATAAAAAAAAAATCTAGATTTTCACGTCTCACGGAGGCAGCGGATATAGGGTTTGATTGTTATTCGCAATCAACATCAAGTGTAGCGCAATCCCATTGTCGTTGCGTTAGAACAGGTTTTTCACCTCCCCCCTCACTCTTCTATTATTCCCCTCCGCTCCCCCCACTCCTTCCAGCCATCAGCCTTTGAAGTGTTCGCGAGGTTTTATGAATATACCATGAAATGGGATGTGAATTTTCGTCTCGATGAAAAGTGTTAACCTTGCGCGCCCTTTTCGAGTATAGTCGTTATTGCTTGCTCTCTCCCCCCTCCCCTACTTTTTTTCTTTTCATCGGTGATATAAATGGCGATGATAATCGCGGAAGTGATACTTGGGTCTCCTTTTCATTGATGCACGAATTACTTTGATCAGTTAAATGCCTTTTCCAGTGACGTGCAATTTGGCAACTATGTCTTTTTGACATTTAAACCTATGCGCAAAAGTACCGGTTTTTTGGGAGCTTTGAGACTCTCCTGTAGATAGGCTATTTTCTATAGATTTTAGTGGAGCCATATTGCGCGAGCCATGGGTGGATCCAGAGGGGGAGCCACGGCGGCATGGCCCATTGGCCCCCCTTGGGCCAAAAAAAAAAAAAAAAAAAAAAACAGTAAGAGGAAGAGAAAGATAGGGGAAAGCAAAAGAAAAGGAGAATCTAAGTTTGATTCATGTAACTTTCTAATTATTATCTTGTTTGGGAATGGGGAAACAATAGCAAGGGCGGAATCTTCCACTTTAACGAACAAAAATTGAAATGAGGTAGTAAATAAATGAGGAGTAAACGATTAAAAGATGCCTCAAATTGGCTGTAGAGAAGCTTAAAGTTTCAACATTTTCTGGGGGAGGGACCCCCATCGACTGGAGGGGTCCCCCCATACCCCCCTCCTCTCGTTACAAAAATGGCCCCCCCTTTGAGACTTTCCTGGATCCGCCCCTGGCGCGAGCCGCCGCCGGCTTTTTTGTTTCTTAAATTCAATTACTTCAACTAACAAATTGTAACCGTAGTGGCGGCAAGTGCAATGTGGCATCCATCCAGTGGCGAGGCGTGCAATTTGGCAAAATTTCTTTTTTCCCCTTTAAACACATTAAAAAGGTCGAAACATATGGTCATCACCGATGACCGAAGCATTCGATTCTTTCATTAACTTCAAATGGAGAAAGTACATCGTTGTCAAAGTTCACGCCTCGCTACTGGTGGCATCAACAACGGGTTTTATCCATTTGAACCAGAGAAAAAATGACCAATCTTCAAGAGATTTACTGAATCCCTGAGAAATTGATACGTTTGCCTATAGGTTTAAATGATAAAAAGACATGGTTGCTAAATAGCACGAGCCGGCCGTCACTGATTATGATCAAATGCATTTGGTTTTTTTCCCCCTAAATGCATGAAGCCATCGCATTTTGGTTCAACCGGAACCATGAGGTCCCTCGAGATTTCAAATTCACCGACCTTCTTGACACCAAAACTCGAAATACAACCCCCCCCCTTCCCCCTTCTTTCACGAAACTGGCACATAAAAAAGTTCCCAACGCGGTAAGACCGAAACTCATCTATGCATTCTGATTGATCAAAAATTGTTGGTGTTTTTGATATTGTTAATGGCGCTAGCCATCGGCCAAGTTAAAAAAAAAAGACCGAGAGAAAACAAAAGAGGTAAAGAAGGTAACCTAACCTAACCGATGAGGACGATGGCGTCTGCGACCAAGGTTATATATTAAAGAGGTACGCTCATCTGACTTCGCGCCACAAATTCGGTGGCGCGCAGTTCAAAATCACTGAAGGCAAGATGGCTGACAAAAGCAGAAAACGTATTCTCTTTGCAGAAAAAATTGGGCTGCCCTCTGTAGGAAAGCAGAAAACAACCCAATGTTTTCTGCAAAGAGAATACGTTTTCTGCTTTTGTCAGCCATCTTGCCTTCAGTGATTTTGAACTGCGCGCCACCGAATTTGTGGCGCGAAGTCAGATGAGCATACCTCTTTAATCTATAACCTTGGTCTGCGACAGTAACTATACACGGATCTGGTTATTCCTCAAAAAGTTTCGAGCTTCGGATTTACACCCGGAAATCCGAAACTTAAAAATGCCTTTTGCCACTGATTTCGCTAGGTCATCGTTTGTCCTGAGCAGAAAACTGCAGGTGGTCCGAAAGCGTTTCACCCTTTTCTTTTTTTTAGAAATAAAGTAACGGGATGAATGAATGGAGGCTTGCCTATCTTCAATGGGGCTCTTGCAAACTTTTGCTGTGAGGAAATGAATGGTCCAATCAGATGTAAAAACCAGCGAAAGTCACGAAAATCACACTGAAAAAATCTATAATTCAGTAATAAACTGACAAAACTGCTCTGAAGGCAAGATCGTAGCTTCAACGCAGGTATCATTGGAGAGTCCTGTTTAATTTCTCACTTTCTCTACGAAAAAACAGGGATATGTCTCAAATTGGATAGGAATCTCCCCTGATACCTGCATTTAATCGCCATTGTGCCCAATTTTGAGAGTAAATTTCGTGATTTTTCAGTGTTCTTATCGTCATTTTTACAGGTTTTTCTGCAAGAATCAACTCTTCAATCCCCTGTAGCAAAAGTTTGCAAGAGCACCATTATCTTTTTATCGTTTTATCCATTTAAGCAGGCCAATGTTATTCGTCCTCATTTAATTCCACCCTTTCTCTCAATCCTGGACACTTTGCAAAGATTACTGACACTTTGTCGATCTGCATTTTTAAAACGAAAAACAAAAATAAAATAAATTGCTTTTTTAAATGAATGGGTTCTTTATCGGGCGTGGCTCTCAAAGCTCGTAATGAGAAAAGAAAGGGAAAGCGGAGAGTGTCAAGAAGCCGGAAGGGGGGGAGAGAGGTATGAAAGTGAGGTACAAGAGGGGGGGGATTCGACGATATATCTCACGGCACTGACTCTTCTCACAGCTACTGTCTCCGAGGTTGCCAAATCCACAGAGAAATTTCGCCTACCTTTCTTTTTGGGTTTTAGTTTTAGTGCAAAGTGGACAGCGGACCTATAGGAATGCCGTTTTGCGGATCTCAAATTAATTTTATTAAACCCCAAGAGCTGCCGTTTTGAGTATAATTAATAGAATTTTTCAATTCACCGATGATTCCACCGGTTGAGAAAAGATTACACAGTGCAGTTCAGGGTGCGGCTGTAATTTACAAAAATACTCGCATCTGCAATCTTTTATTCTCATCCGGTGGAGTCGTCAATGACTTTAAAAAAGTTGCGGATGTTTTAATAATTAAAACGACGATTGCGCCGATTGAGAAAAGATTACTAATCAGGGTGTTTTCGTGCAGTACAAACGTATACGGAACTGAACTGTGTGTAGGTCTGTAATCTTTTATCAGCCCATGAAATCATCGGTGAATTAAAAAAATGTCGTTAATTATATACGCAAAACGGCAGCTCTGTAATTAACCCACCACACGGATGCGATGATTCCCCTGGTTGACAAAAATATTTCGCAGTCCAAATTAGCAGAGTGACTATAATCCACAAAAATTCTTATATGCAAGTAATATTTTCATCCAATGCCAACAATGGAAATACCGTTGACTTTAAAATTAATGGAATTTTGATTATCACTTATGATTTCTTATCGGTGGAAAAAATATTACAGATCAGAGTATTTTTGTACGTTACAGTCATGCATACTGATGCTGAACTGGACTGAGCAATAGACGGTTTTAGTTCGAAGTCAACGGTTAGCCAACAACCATAACAATGCACTCATCGGTCGCAATCGGTTGTGATAAAACTCGCGTAGCGTTTCAAACTATCTCACTCACTCTTTCGTGACCCCCATGTATATCCCTGCCTTTCTAGTATCGAAATTCGTATACGGGGCCCTTTGTTTTACGACATATTATTATCAAAATCGCATTTAAATGCCTCGAGAAATTCACTTCTGCCATAAAATTTCACAAAATAAGCCTCTATATGCGATTTTTGAAATTAGAGTGAGATGGCAGTACATAGGGGTCACGTGAGAGCGAGAGAGATAAACTGGCTTTGTTTGGAACGCTCATCACCGGCAGTCGCCATTACTAAAACCCTCTATATTTTGGGTAACAGGTGAAATCATCGGTGATTTAAAAATCCCGCTTGGAGTCCGCAAAACGCCAGCCCCCAGGCAGTGGCATCTCTCTTGTATAGACCGTCTATCCTGAATATTTTTGGGTCCCATTAAGAAACTATACTTAATCAAAATCAAATTGATGATTGTTTTGACGTCGATGTCAATGAAACACGCGCTGTCCTCTCAACAGCCAACTTATGAGACCTGAGTATATGGTGAAATATTAAAGTCTGAATGTGTATAAATAGTCGCAAACACATCTTCCGTCGACCATTCTACGCAATCCCGCTCTACACATAGCCCGCACTGGGTTTGAGAATAAAAAGAAAGAAAAAGGTGCGTTGGTTTCATGTGAAATGTGAAATGAGGATCGTGCACGGAAAAAAAACTACGGTGAAAATGACCATACGGATACCTGTTTTTGGCACCTGCTAGATGATATGGTAATGTTAACCAGAAGTATACTATTTTTGACTAGGTACTGGGGTGATGTTACCTGATTGCATGTTGAATTTACTCAAAGTATCGGTAAATGTACCATTTTTCTCGTCAATTTTACCATAACTTTTAGCAGGTGCCAAAATCAGGTATCCGTATGGTTATTTTCACTAATCTTTTTTTTTCCGTGTGTTGAACCGTCAACGCAAGACTTAGTGTTTCCAGATGTACGGTTTTGAACTTTATTTTTCCCCATAAGAATCAATATAAAATATACGGTCAAAAAATCTGGCCATATTTATAGGACTTCTCCCTGCACGCTTGTACTACAGTGGGAACACGGAAGAGGATAAGATATGCAATAAGCAACACACTTAATACAGGTGTTGCATGATGGTAGGTTGTGCATTGCTTATTGCATATCCCCATGCGTTCAAGTATCAAAGGCCCCGTTAAAATTTAGAAGGAAAAGAGTGATTGGAAGGGACGAGTCATTATGCGGGTGCCAAAATTGTCTAATCAAAGTATGCAATATCAATACATATGTATAGTTGGTTATCGGATCTAATAACTAATTAGGATCAATTCTGTGTTTTGCTTAGACAAAATTGACAATCTGACTTGCCTCCACCAATACCGGTTCCCATTTATATCCTGCTGTCAATTCAAAAGTCGGGAATTCCTGGAATTAGAATCCAGCTCGATTGAAACGCATCGCGATGGAATTTTTAATGTAGGTAATTGTCTTGGCATATTTTAGACAAATTGAGAACCAATCATATCAAATTCCTCTGAGAAAAAGGGAACGAGAAACTGGTTCGTATGACTTAACCCCCCCTGAATTTTGAAGGACATAGTAATGACATTTGGTCACTAAATTTAATTATTCACCAAAATTTTTAAAAAAAAAATCCAAAAAAAGTCCGAATGCGTAACTTTGATCTTTCCGCGGAGTTGTGGACATCGACAAGATTGCGTCGTTTTTTTCTCGTTGGGACATTTTCCTCCGGAAGAACATTTTGCACCCTGGAGTCATTGAGTGCCTAATGTTCACTAAACCAGTCCCCACACATGTTATTTTTTATAATGCATCACAGGGCTCAGCTGTTAGTGGGGTTTTAGGCATGGCAGGTGTCGCCCTCCATCAGTATTTGGCAACTGCGTGTTGTTCTCTTACGTTCTGCTGGTGTTAACTTCGCCGACCAAACCAACCGAGGACGGTTCGTTCAGTTCGTTTACTTATAACCCCGAAGACGTCGCTTCAGCTGTGATGAATTAAACATTAGATAAAATCAAGTTGTTTATAACTTCGAACTGGATTCTCGCCCCGCCAAAATCACTTCGTCTTGAAAATATTTTCGTAAAAACCGTTTTAGTCAGCTTATAGCGGAGGCCCCTTGAAAGCGCTCAGAACCCCTTTTTATTATTCAGCATCAACTCACCCCTCACCCCTCACCCCCTCGAGGGACTTAGCTTCTGCACGAGGTAGGATATAGTAATATACTTATGCATTATTTCCGAAACATCTCAAACTGAACCCGTTTCTCCTTGAGAGGAAAAAAAGAAGAAGAAGGAAAAAGACTTCAAGACGAAATAT